>NW_012193023.1:548839-599116 GCF_000504015.1 Erythranthe guttata | reverse complement strand
ATCTATAATAATAAATATAACTAGTATTTAAATAGAAACAAATCTATATTATTTAAATAATTCATAATTATATAAAATATAATAATAATAATAATAATAATAGAAAAAATAAAAAATATATATACCTAGAGTTCATTATTTATTTTATAAATTTTTTTATTTTCCTATGAATAATTTCTAATAAAAAAAAAGTTAATAAAAAAATTAAATAATAATAAAAAATAAAAATAAAAAAAAAATAAAAAAAAAAAATTTAATAAGCCTGAGCTCGAGCTCGCCAAAATTGGCTCGAGCTCGAGCTCGAGCCAAAAAAAATTGGCTCGATGAGCTCGAGCTCGAGCTCGAGCTGGCCAAAAGAGCCGAGCTCGGCTCGTTCCCACCCCTAGTATAAACTATAAACAAGCCGAGCTTGATTGTTTTGGCGAGCTCGAGCTCAAGCTTTTCAAAATTTTTATCTGAGCTCGAGCTCGAGCTTGAGCCTGAGCTATTTTTTAATTATTTATTTTATTAATATTATTGTAATTTTATTATTATACGTTTGTAATTATTTATATGAATTATTATTTATTTTATATTAATTATATTTAATAATAATAAAAAAAAAAGCTCGCGGACTACAACTAAAAATGAGCTCAAGCTCGACTCGTCAGAAAGCTCGAACTTGACAAATTCGAGTTCAATTTCGAACTTTTGTCCAGCCGGTTCGGCTCATTTACACCCTTAGTCATAGATAATAATCAAGTCATATTAGATATTCAATATAAACACATGTCTAATAACTATTGGAACCCGATTGACAATAAAACGAAGTTTGTAATTAAATATGAGTATTCAATAAAGTTATTAGGGCTATTTTGCTTCACTGGATTGGGCCGGATGGATCTTCCAATCTGGGCGGATCTCAGCTTTGGTTAGTCACAAGCTGATCCGGGATGGATCTGCGGCCCGGTTACCGATCCCCCAATTAACGGATTACAGATCCGACCCAAACACGTCCGATTGTACAATCCGGTCCGCTAGCCCAATAAAGTGAAATGTTCTTTTACCTTTATGCCCTCAAAATTCCTTTCTTATTACAAATTAGCCGACTATATATTTCAAAATTTCCCCCAAATCTCTTCTTACGGGAGCCCTAGGCAATTACTTAGCAGCGCATTTGGTTTCTTCCCTCTTTCAATTCTTTGATTTTTTTCTGGTTATTTAGTACAATATTTGGTTCTCATCTGTTCATGTTCTTTGTAACAAATTTATATTTGCTGAAGTTATGAATCGCAGTTTCTTTTTGGCGATCTGAACCGGTGGATCTCGCGGGCTTGAGCGGCTTCTAGCAGGCGGCGACCCTGACTCTACGGCGACGGACGTACTCCGGCGACCTATCACCTCCTGAGGTTAGTTTCTTAATCTCCACGGTGACTTGCACTTGTGAAGAGAGTAATTATAATTTACCCATTGTACGATTGTATTTCCATGTTTCTTAATCTCCACGGCGACCTATACACGTTTACTGTCTTTTGTGTGGCTAATTTTTTCACAATCAATTAATAAGAGGTTCTAATTGTGGGTATTCGGTGTCATTGAAACTGCAAAAAGCTTTGGTAACCTCTCACATTAAATTTGAAATTTTGAAACAGTAGCTAATTTTTTTAATATTATTTTTTATTCAACATGGAAATGGGTACTTTGTATGCTGTGGGTGCTAGTGAATCAAATTGTGTATTTTCCATATTTGTGTGGTATTCCAATTTATATGTGTATAAACATATAGTGTGTGTTGAGTGTAAATAGAATATACAATATTCCCACTCTGTGCGGTGGTAATATTTTGTGGTAATATTTATGCTATGTTTTTGTTGTTCACTTAATTATTCTTTGTTGTTATCTTGATTTTGTGAAATTTTTATTACATTAAGTTAATGGCGGCGAACAACAATGAACAACAATTAGTCGTCTTAGCAGCGTACGAGGCAGTTGAGCAATATGGATCGTTGTCCACTATGCTAACCCGTTCGGGGTTTTGTTGGAATCACGCGGCAAATACCATCGACGTCATTGATGACCAAGTTTGGAACGATTACGTGAAGGTAACACTTTAATATCAAATTAAGTTACTGTACAACTACTTGCATGCTTACTTACATTCAACTAAATCGCTTTTATTTTTTTTAATAGTCCGATCCAAATGCTCGCTTGATGCGTTTCAAGTCATGGCCGTACTATAGTGATTGGACTATTATATTTGGAAAAGATCGGGCAACCGGTGAGAGTGCTGAAGCACTCTTCGATGCGGTTAACGACTTGACAAAACAAGACAAGCCCGCAAGTGATGGCCATGTTTTTTTTCAACATGTATTTCGTAGAGAAGAATTGGTCATGTTTTTTTTCAATCACGTTTTGAGCCATAGCTAGTGATTCTTTGTTGTCTTTTCCAACAACAAAATTGCCTACACGTGCTTCTTAAGGCAACACTTGAATGAAAAAGTTATCGATTTTGTCATCCCAATTTAGGTCGTAAAGAAAATCTTCTTGACGAAACCGGATGGATTTTTTTGGTGCCATTGCAAGAGTTGGTGAGTCTATTGTTATGTTCCTGTGTGTTGTATAGTGGAAGTATGTAGTTGTTTTGAATGCAACTTTTCAATGTTGTTGATCATCCATCTGTTGAAAATTTGGGCAATGGCGTGGGAATATTGCAGATTTTGAAAGAAGACAATATTCTCTACATTATTGGAAGACAAAGTATGGAAAATTTTGGAAACATCAAGAAAAGGTGATGTGTTCGATGGATGTATGAGGTAGAGAATATTTTTAAAGTTTGCATTTCTACTGTTTTTCCCAACAGTCGACAGTAAAAATCATGGGTTGGATCGTTTTTCCGGCACAAATCGGGGTCTTACCCCCCTTTTCGGACAACTCACAAAACGGCGACCGGGATTAGCCGTAGTCCACGAAGTTTGGACAACAACTTCCAACCCACAACTGCATACAAATGGGTGAGTATGGCCGTTCAACTCATCACAGAAAAAATGGCGCCCTGTCCGTTGCCGACATGTCGACGAACTGCTGTTGCTGCTCATGTGGCCTTCAAACTTTTTTATTGAATTTCAAAATTTTTTTTTAGAATAGAGCAGTACAAGATAGAGGAAGAAGAGAATCCCTATTTTTTTCTAATTTTTGGAGCAGAGAAGACCGTGTATATGAGGAGGATGAATTCAATAAATAGAATTTTTGAGGGCTAAAAATGTCATTCACCGTCATTTACCAGTCAATCCAACGTACCTAACGGCAGAATGATTCACTCGGATGCTATCCGTAGCTACGAATCTGTGAAACCTAATATGAGATAAAGACACAATTTCATATATCCCAACAGTGTTTATTGGGGATGGATGTGGGATCCCATCCGATCCCAACCAACGAAGCAAAATAGCCCTTAGTGGATTGCCCAACCCTAGACCCAAAACCCTAAAATCCTAAAATTAAGATGTTGAATGCCATTATTACCCCTTTCGCTAACAATACTTTTCCATAGGGGTTGGCAAAATTGGCGGTAAAAGACATTAGTTTCCACATCCACGTAATTATTCTATTCGGTCTCACAGGCTCCTCTAGTTACCTATATTGCATTAGTTTGAATTACATGAGATTTGATTAAATTTCTACCGACTAATTAATTATTTAACTAGTAAGATCTTTGTTTATTGGATTAACTTTTGTATTAAATTATTAAATTCTGGTATTATACATAAATTTTCTATAAAATCTTTTATAATTATCATGAAATTTGAAGAATAAAATAGTCTTTTACTTATTTAGCCATCTAACCAATATTATTGTACGTCTAGTCCAAAAAAGCAAATTATGGAACGCGTGAAAAAATACCTTGCTTTTGTTCTCATTCACAATATAAACAACTGTACTTAGTAGCTACCAATCACACATTCAACTATAAAAAAAAAAAACAAAAAAAAAAAAAAATGTAAAAGAAATCAATTGTCCCTTTTGTGACGGTATAATAGTATAATACATTTAAAGAACGAAACTCATTTCATCCAAGAAATGCATGTGGAGTTTTAAGACTTCGCAAAAATATTTTTGATTAGGAGTTGAGAATTTTTGAGATAATATGACTAAAATATTGATGAAGTTAGCAAGGTAATTGAATCAAAAGTTTACAGAGTTCGGGCAGAGCATTAATTTTTTTTTGAATTTACTCATAAAAATATATATTATGGAACAAGTAAGGTGGTGTTTGAAAAAGCTTGTTTAAAAGCAGAAGATAATGATTGTGAGTTAAATTGAGATTATGTGGTTATTTATAAAAGCTAGGGGTGCTTGCAAATTCAATGAAAAATCAACTAAAATATATTAATCAAGTACATGAGTGCGTTTAAAATTATAGCTTTTCTTAGAGAAGCTAAAGCAAAAGTTTGTTTTGCAAACACGTAAAAACAAATTATTATATGCAGAAAAAAGCTTATAATCTATTTTTAAAAGCTTTTGCAAACACCACATAAATGTAACATATGTTTAAATATAATATAATAAATATAGTTTATTTAAAATTACCGAACTCTTTGAAGGTAGAGATAAGCAATGTAGATTAATAACTAATGCGAAGATTGCTGAAAAAAAATGTTTAAAATCTTCAAATAAATAAAAAAAATTAATAAAAGAACTCAGTATCTAACTATTTATAATGGATCTAAGGCCTTGTTTGATAGTGCTTAATAACCTCTTAATGACCTCTTAACAATATCCATTTCTTATTCGGTCAGATCTCTCGATATTCAGTGCATTTGGTTTGACAATCTGAATGGCTCCAATTGCCTCTTACCGATTCAGTTCAAAAAGTTGAACTTGTTCGGTCAGAGCCTCCTACTGAACGAAATTGAGACAAATCTTCTCCTTATATGAATTGGGTATTCCAACTATCTTCATGCAATTTGTTGAATTATATATTAATTTATTATACGTAGTGGGGTTTTTAATTAGTTTTAAAATTCTCACATTTACATAGTGTAAAGTAAGGTAGTTTTTCATCTTGTAGTGTCATATAAGCTAAAATAATACTCCCTCCGTTCCTAAATAGGTGTCGTTTTTCATCTTGGCACAAATCTTAAGAATCTCAATAAATATGTCTTGATTTCAGGAAAATAGATATTGATGAACCAAAATACCATTGTTTATTAATTAATGCAGGAAAAGTGCTATAGAGTTAATAAGGGTAAAATTGAAAAATGAGCAATTAATGCAGTATTGGAATTGTAAAGTGACAGATAATATGGAACAAAAATAATCTCAAAAGAGACGGATATTATGGAATAGAGGGAGTATTAAGTTTGATATTCACTTATTTGTATATGTTTTGGATGTGAGAATGTAAGTTCTTTCTATAATTATTTAAAGTGAATTGAAATTTTTATTTTTCTTTTCTATGGTTCAATTTTCTGAAATAATAATTGTCTTATATGTGTATGTCAAATACATAGAACAAAAATCACCTAAGCCACAATTTTTTTTTTAATTAAAAGTATCTTATTTAACAATTAAAAGTTCATAGTAATTTTTTTTTTTATTTAGACATTATATTATTGATAATCAATTAGTAGATAAAGTCATTTGTTATAACAATTCCAAGGGCTAATATAGTAAAATTATATCATTCAGATGTAAAAGTACTTTTAGTTATCAAACAAACTTAAACATTTAGCATTCAGTATTTAGATATTGGTCTTAATCATTCAGATATGTATTCAACATTCAGTGTTCAGCGCTTAATTTTATCAAACATAGCCTAAGGCATTTTATTCACATCAAATGTAAGAATAAGTGTAAAAATTTCCAATAAATATTTAAAGTATGTAAAAATAACATAGTCATGGTTATTCAAATTGAACTATATATTAATATATATTAAATATCATTTAATAATATCACTAAAAAAAATCTTTTGAGTGACAACACCTATTTTTCACATAGCTAGTTAGGCAAAAAGTGCTCACTATGCTTGTCACTAATGGGGTGTCGCTAATGCTCTATAGTGACAATAAATAAGGATTAAGTGACAACAAAAAGCTCTATTAATGATAAACATTAAGTGACAACTTTTACATTACATGAGGCTACTAAAATTGACTATGATCAGGGGACCCTAGGCTTCGTTTCTCTCATCTATAGAAGTCCTAACAAAATTCTGATGAAGTTAGTGCGTTGTAAAAGTCAGTAGAATCATATTATTTCCTTAAGTCTCACTTAGAAATGAGAAAAATGTAGTTGTTGGTAGAACTAAGAGAAAATGGTAATTTTGATTTTTTTTTTTTGTTGGTAAAAGGATAACATGCAACCAACTATATAGTTGAAATGGGTAAATTTTGGTTTTGTTAATTAGCCTATTTACGGATTTAGTATTTAGTTTTAAGTTGTTCCATTGTTTCTTACACGTAATATCTTAACATAGCATTTTTTTTCATTATATTTTGAGAAATTTCAAGATTTCTAATTTTCTACATTGATTATTGAAGCGGCTACAAATTTGCTAAATTTTGATTGTAGAAAAAAATGCGAAGTCGTATTTATGTGGTGTTTGCAAAAGCTTAATTAAAAACAGAAGTTATGGATTGTGAGTTAAGTTGATTTAAAGTCCTCAATTCTAAAAGGTTAGGGGTGTTTACAACCTTAGCTTACTGAAAAATCAACTTAAACAGAAAAAACAGGGTCATGGGTGGTTAACAAATTATATCTTAAAGTTACTTATTTTAAGAGACGCAAAAACAAAAATCCATTTTACAAACACTTAGGTGGTGTTTGCAAAAGCTTATTTAAAAGTAAAAGTTATGAATTGTGAGTTAAGTTGATTTTAAGTATTTTCTAAAAGTTGGGGGTGTTTGCAAATTTACTGAAAAATTAACTTAAACAAAAAAAAAAACAAAATCATAGGTGCTTAACAAATTATAGCTTAAAGTGGCTATTTTAAAAAAGTAAAAACAAAGTTTATTTTGTAAACACATAAAAATAGATTATAATAAAAAAAAAATAGCTCATAATCTATTTATAAAAACTTTTGCAAACACCACCTTAGTAGACTTGATTTTGAACATTTAGAGCAACTATAATCATCAAATAGTCCAAATACTCATTTGATGTTTGTTATATTATTTTGATATCTCATTAACATTCATCTACGGCAATTCAACTAAAAAGGATTATTATCTTTTTTAGTCAATTGAATAAACTATATTTCCAAGTGGCACGTGTCAATTTATGAGAGGTTACTAGGATGACTAAAAAATTTATGTCTATTGCAAGCTACAATCTTTGTATCCGAAGAAGTTGAACATCAAAATAACTGCCGGGTCGAAGAGAAATGTTTGAATTTTGAAAAAAAAAAAAAACATGTTATTTGCGGTTTCCAACTGTAAAAATCTTGTGGCACCATATCACCCTTGTTACAATTTTTTCGACAAACAAAATTCATGTGTCTCAATTTCAAAAAAATTGAAAAAAAGAATAAAAAAAATAAAAGAAACCACGTGTCCTTTTTTGGCATATTCCAAGCAATTTTTTGCTTTGTGTGATAGGTGTGGGACCCACCTCCAAATCCCACATGATATTCACCAGACTTCCCTGCTGAAATTAGTCACAACTCTGAGCTGTTTTCACTATTCAGGGACTAGAGTTGCAAATAACATGCATGCAAAAGTATGCAAATGCAAATCAAACCCCCCACAATTGATGACGTCATCACCTCGTCATCATACTTAAAAACCACTTTATATAAACAACACCCATTTTCAAGAATTAGGTCATCTCCCCCATCCACTTCTCTCCAACTTCAACTCACCCCAAACCAAAAAAAAGAAAAGAAAAAAAAAAACTTACAAAATGGAGTTAGCTCTAAAAAAAACCGCCCCCCACTCGGCCCCCCGCCCAAAAACCCATTACAAAATAAACATCAACAATCTCTCATACAAACTTCCACAAACAACATATACATACAATATCCATTGCCTTCACTCCAAACACCAACACACTACTCCTCCTCAACCATTCATTCTCAAGAACGTAAACTGCGAAGCCCGACCGGGCGAACTCACCGTGATCGCGGGCCCCAGCGGCGCCGGAAAGACCACCCTCCTCGAGATCATAGCCGGAGAAATCAAACGGTCCAGATTCACCGGCCATGTCCTGGTCAACGGCTCCCCCATGAGGGGGGCCCACTTCCGCCGAGTCTCCGGCTACATCACTCAGGACGAAGCCCTCTTCCCACACCTCACCGTTCAAGAAACCCTAACCTACAGCGCTCGCCTGAGGCTTCCCGCAAAATCACGCGAAGAAGCCGAAACCCGAGTCGAGTACCTCTTAAAGGAGCTCGGGCTGGAGCACATCGCCGGAGCGAGAATCGGAAGCGAGTCCGATAGAGGAATCTCCGGCGGGGAGAAGAGAAGAGTTTCCATAGGAGTTGAGCTGGTGCACGACCCCATGGTAGTTCTCCTGGACGAGCCCACATCGGGTCTCGACTCCGGTTCGGCCCTCCACGTCATCTTTCTCCTCAAATCCATGGCGAAGAATCAGGGCAAGACTATAGTCCTGACGATTCATCAACCCGGGTTTCGAATTCTCGACTTGATCGACAGAGTTGTACTCTTGTCTGACGGTACGGTTCTCCACAACGGCTCTCTGAGTCTCCTCGAAGAACGCCTCATGTTCAAGGGGCATTTCGTTCCGCCACGTGTCAACGTGCTTGAGTTCGCCATCGATGCAGCAGAAAAAATCCTGCACAAAGAGGAAGAAGAAGAATTACTGATACATTGTCGTACGGAGGAGGAAGAAGAAAACAAAAAGAACCACGCGAACAGCACGCACTACAATAATTCTCGGTTCAAAGAGGTGATGATTCTGATGCAGAGATTCTCCCGAAACATTTTCCGAACCAAACAGCTATTCGCAGCGAAGACGATTCAATCACTACTCGCGGGGATTGTGTTGGGCACAATATTTATAAATTCATTTGGCAACAGAAACAACAAGAGATTGGAGGTGCAGAATCAACTAGGGTTTCTAGCATTCACCCTGTCGTTCTTGATGTCGACGACAACCGAAGCCCTCCCGATTTTCTTACAAGAGAGAAGAATTCTCATGAGAGAAACATCGAGAGGAGTATACCGAGTCTCGTCTTACATCATCGCCAACACTTTGGTTTTCATTCCATTTCTTCTGATAGTTGCTCTTCTCTACACCACCCCAGTCTACTGGCTTGTCGGATTACGACGAAACGTCGACGGGTTTCTCTACTTCTCATTAGTAGTCTGGATGGTTGTCCTAATGGCGAACTCCTTCGTCGCCTGTTTCAGCGCACTGGTTCCGGATTTCATAACCGGAATGTCGATTATCTACGGTTTCTTGGGGTCGTTTTTTCTTTTCTCGGGATACTTCATGTCGAAGGATGCCGTACCAAAGTATTGGAACTTCATGCAGTACGTGAGTTTGTTCAAGTACCCGTTCGAATGCTTTATGATAAACGAGTACGGCGGAGAGGGTGGGAAGATGAGATGCTTACAGGTAATGGAAGGTACGTGTTTGATATACGGGGACCAGTTCTTGGTGCAGCAAGGTTTGAAGGAGTCGCAGAAATGGAGCAATTTGTTCACGATGTTGAGTTTTATCGTCGGTTATCGAGTTTTAGGGTTTGTGTTTCTCTACTATAGATCTTGCAGAACATGAGCTTACGGAATATTATTGCTTTCAATCCGTGTAGTTCTTCAATTAATGTTCGGTACGAAAAATAACTGTGTTTGGTAAGCTTTTGGGCTTCCATTTCCATTTTATTTTGGGGAAAGATGTTTTGGGAGAAGAATTTGAAAATTAAATAAAGTTTGTTTGTGTTTTGGGAGGAGACAATTTGTACTGTAGCAAGTCAAATCATGTCTGAAAGGTGTTGGAAAAATGTATTTTGGAAGAAGAATTTAAAAGATAAAGTGATTTGATTTTGTATTTTAGTGAAGACAATTTTCACTGTAGCGGTCAAATCATGTTTGTTAGAGAGAGAAATATTTGAATTTGTTTTGGGGAAAGTTTTTGAAAATAGTGTAGAAAGATAATTTTCATTTTGGGGAAAGTGTGGAAAGAATTTGAAAACGGTAACAAACATAGCCAAAATGTCTTCGGCGATTGGCAATACCTATTTTCACATAGTTAGTCAAAAAATGTTGTTACTATATATGTTTGTTACTGATCGGGTGTTACTATAAAGAAGCTAGAATTGACAAGATAAGGCCATTTTTTTTTCATGGTGATATTATTTGATAGTTTATATTAGTTGATCTAAAAATAGAACCTGAGAATATTTATTCATTTGAATTTATGTAATATCTATCGATTTATGAGATATTTCAAAATATTTAACTTTAATCAATTAAATCGTAAATTTGAAAACCCGAAAATCAGAAACTCGAAAACCTTGTATTTATTAAGTAAGTCGTACGAATCAAAATTATATTCATTAATTTAATTATTAGACATTAAAATTATTGTAATACATAATAATATTACTATGTTAATCGGTAAAAAAAAAATTATTATTATTGTGTAACAAAATAATTTTATGGTCTAACACAATAATATTACTTGTTGACCGGTTAACACAAAAACAAAACAAAACGAAAAAAAATATTAATTTTTTTTAATATTACTGTCCAACACATGCAATAATATTACTATGTTGACCGCCGTATAACAATTGAAAACAAAAAAAAAAAGTCAAAACACCCCTGGTGGCATAAAGAAAAAGGGGAAAAAATCGGGTTATAGGTCAAAATTGATAAAATTTGTATCAAAAATTAGTTTTTAAATTAAAGAATAAATTAAAGAATAAGAAATTATGAGGAAATTGATCGATAGGCAAAGTAAACTAACATGAAATAAATTAGCGGTCTTTACAAATAAACCCATCAATTGATACTTATTCATAAAGAAATTCAGACAAAAAACTCCTTTACCAATAAGTCCACACATGATCCAGATTTTTGTAAGACACTAATATAACCCATCATACTTTAATATGCTCCAATTTCATCATTAACTTAATTTAACTTCAATTTGACCTCAAATTTCACAAATTATTCAATTTTGACCCAAAACTTTTTTTTTTCAAATTTTTTTTCCCGCCAGAGTCCGGCGTTGACTTTTCAATTTTTATTTGTTTATTTTATGTTTTTTTTCTTCCGGATTTTTTCGCTGGATTCCGGCGTTGACCGGCGTCGGTCTCTGGCGTTGACTTTTTTGAATTTATTTTTATTTTTTCTTCTTTTCTTTCTTTCTGTAACTTTTTTTTTCCGTTTAAACATCAATATTGCTGTGATTGACAGTAATATTAACTATATTACTGTTAAACACAGTAAAATTAATTAAATTACAGTTTAACGCAGTAATATTGCTATATTAATCTCTAACACAGTAATATTTACACAACAAAACTCATTATTATTGTGTAATAGAGTAATATTACTATGTTGGCCGTTCAACAAATGTAAACATAATAAAAAGCTAAAATAATTAATATTACTGTGAGTGACAGTAATATTAGTATAACAACAGTAATATTACCGTCAACCACAATAATATTACAATAATATACAGTAATATTATTACGTTACTCCGTCAATAACTCAAACAAACAAAAAATTCCAAACAAAATAATAATATTGATGTGGTTGACATCAATATTACTATAATAATTGTAATATTACCGTCAACCACAGTAATATTATTGTGTTTACAGTAATATTACAATAATAGACAGTAATATTATTACGTTACTCCGTGAATAACTCAAACAAAACAAAAAAAACCCAAAAAAATAATAATATTGATGTTGTTGACAGTAATATTATTGTGTTTACAGTTATTTTTACCGTCAACGACAGTAATATAATTACATTGACTTGTCAACAAATCAAACAAAATAAAAAAAAACAACAAAAATAAAAAATAATAATATTACGTTAATTTACTGTCAACGGCAGAACAATTACATAAATGTATTGTCAACGGTAGTTCAATTACGTTAATTAACTATCACTGACAATATAATTACCTTAATTTACTGTCAGTGACAGCACAATTACGATCAACATTTAGCGGCGGACGTAAAAAAAAAAAACCTAAAAAAAGTCAACGCCGGAGACCGCCGGTCAACGCCGGAAACCGGCGAAAAAATCCGGAAGAAAAGATAAGAAAATAGAAAAAAAAAAGTTAACGCCGGAAACGGGCGAAAAAATCCGAAAGAAAGAAAAAAAAAATTGAAAAGTCAACGCCGGAATCCTGCGGCAAAATTTTTTTTTGAAAAATTTTTTTTTGAAAAAAAAAACGTTTTGGGTCAAAATTGAATAATTAATAAAATTTGGGGTCAAATTGAGATTAAATTAAGTTAATGATGAAATTAGAGCATATTAAAGTATGCTAAAAAAAAAAATTTGAAATTTTGTGGTCAAAATTGGATTTTTGTGGACAAAATTGATTAAATTGGGGTTACAATTAAGAAATGTGTATAAAAGGTTGGGGGTAATATTGACATATACATGAATGTTTCCCTTATTTATAATAAATATTAAAGGGATGGGCTTATTGGTGAAAAAGATATAACCTAAACCTAAAATAATAAACATGCTTGGTTGGTGACTTATGTACAAAAACCCCAATAAATTAAGGAATAAAAATGATCGAATACGTTTGAGTGCAGGATTCATGGATCGATCTTATTACACATTACCATTTAGAGAAGCCCTAGCGAATCAACACGTATGAATTATATCAATTCTTCATGGATAAGAAAGGGAAAGCTTACTTCATCATAATTGTGACGTCATCAGTGTTTGTTGGTGCATTTAAATGGAAGCAGTTCTGTTTATCCGATCCTCTTAGCGCCTGTTTTCGAAGAGCATTCAATTTGACGCTGCATTATCAGGATTTTGCGGATCGGAGGACAACTAAGAAAAAAGTAATAATTGTCCGCAGTTTGAACTCTCCATTGCAAATGTTTTATAGGTCGAACTCGTCATATATGATTAGACAAATGTGGGTTACATTTCTTGAGTAATTTTGGAGTTATCACATGAGGCCTTTCTTTAGGGCCGGTACCATGATCAAAATGTAGGGGGCTACTAAAATTTTAGGATTCGGGGCAGCGCCCGAAAAAAATTTTAGGTGCACAAAACATTGCAAAAAATAAGTTTATATAACTAATTTTTAATTAAAATATATATATATATATATATATATATATATATATATATATATATATATATATATATATATATATATATATATATATATATATATATATATATATATATATATATATATATATATATATATATATATATATATATATATATATATATATATATATATGTATGTATGTATATATCATATTTTAATCATCACAAAATATTCTAAATTAATTCAAATTATTCTAATAATATACTGCACTTAATTAATATTTCGGAGATTCATGGCACGATCTCATCTTTTTTTAAGGCGTTAGATAAAAAAATTCAAATATAAGTAATATTCATAAATTTTTATTTAAAATAATACTAGTTTTAACCATCTTATTTTATATTTTATATTAAATATGATATATTTATCTATAATTTATATAAAATTTTAGTACCAAATATCTAAATTTTTTTTTCTTGGGGGGTCAACGGCCCCCCATGCCCCATCAAAGTTCCGCCAGTGCCTTTCTTACTCTCTAAATCCCCATAATTATCAATCTACCTTCAGAAACACAAAATCGTTCAAGTATGGCTACTCCGTTTCACGGAAATCGATTGCGATATTTGTGTATTTAATATTTTAGTCAACTATAGTATTTTGATAGATTAATAAATCAACTATGCAAACATATATCGCAGTCAATTTAAGTCCAGTTTCATCCAAAATTTCGCGAAAAACATAAGGAGGGGTCATCACTAATTATTTTCAAAGGTTGGACCTATGTTAGTGGGGTAAACAATATAATTAACTCCCCTGTGTTAAGGAAAACCTGCGCCAGATCCCCCTGTGTTTTTTTTCTTGCGTAAAACCCCCTTGTGTTTTATTTTACTTTGCACGAAATCTTCTTATGCGTTAAAAGTTAACACCGTTAACTATAGAGGGGGATTTATGCAAGTTTTTTGTAACATAGGGAGATTTTTAGTTGATATTTTCTACAATACAAGGGGATTTTATGCAAATTAATTTATTCATTTAAAATTCAAATTATTTTCTTAAATTAAGTCGAATATATCTACTAATTTAAAATATGAAAACTAAGAAAATAATACTCGAGATGGAAGTTGGAACGAATTCTCAAATTATTTATGTTCTTTTCACATATAATTAATCAAGAATTAATTATAAACATGTATAATAATTCTAATAAAATAATTATATAATTTAAAAAATCAAAATTCATACATTAATAAATTATGTATCATATAATTTTTTTAACCATTCACCACACCTATTAAATTTTTATTTTTGATATTGTAATTGAATAAATGTGTTCAACTTAATTTCAGAAAATAATATGAAATTTAAACAAATAAATTAATTTTTGCATAACATTTCCTTGTATTGTAGAAAATATGCACTAAATCCCCCTCATGTTACAAAAAACTGGCGTAAAACCCCCTCTATAGTTAACGGTGTTAACTTTTAATGGAAAAAATGGGATTTCGTGCAAAGTAAAATAAAACATAAGGGAGTTTTACGCAAGAAAAAAAACATAGGAGAATTTGACACATGTTTTCCTTAACACAGGGGGATTTTATGCTGTTTACCCGGCCCTATGTTAGTGCAATTCCCCATTATCTAAATTTCTTCTAAATAATAAAAGAAAATTAGCAAAATATCATAATACAAAACAAAAAAACATACTAGGTGACACATCGAGATTGGCCCAACAATTTCCGTCTGATGCACAAGTCAAAAGTGACATGTAACTCAAAAAAAGTTTGATAAAGCTTTGATCTGGGCTGATTTGCCCTAGCCCAAGTCACACAACTAATGGGCCAAAGATGAGGCACGAAAGCCCATCAGCCCCCCAGACCCTCTCTCTTCGGCCCAAGCCCACCAACCAACCCATATGTAATAAAAGCCCACCAGCCCCCACCTGTCTCCTCCCTCTCTTCCTCGGTTTCTCTCTCTCGGGCACATGCCCCAACAAAAGGGGCACACATCCCAAGGCAAGGAGGCATAAATTTGAATAGGGCTAGAACAGATAAGAGGAAGGCTTCTTCAGACAAAAGGAAAAAGAGAGCTTGCTTCTTTCTCTCTAAACAACACACACACATAACTACGATGAAGTGGTCAAAAATGCCACATCAAATGACGCCGGCTGTGGAATATTTGAGCTATAGACATGAGTAGGTTTGGTTTTGGCAGCTCAAGTTAAAATCTGTGAGATAGCGAGCACGAGCTCGCTAAACAAAGAAGATCTATCCGAGTATTCGCGTAGCGAGCACGAGCTCGTAAAACAAAAAAAACAAGTATTGGCCTGGCACAAAATGAAGACAAAAAAGCCGAGGTCGGAATTGACCTCACATTCAAGACAAGACGCCGTCGGTATCAACCGCATTCACAAAAAAACCGAGGTCGGAATCAACCTCGCATTCAAGACAAGACGCCATTGGTATCGACTGCGTTCGCAAAAAAGTCGAAGTAGGAATTGACCTCGCATTCAAGACAAGGCGCCATCGGTATCGACCGTGTTTCCAAAAAGCCGAGATCGGAATCGGTCTCGCATTCAAGACAAGACGCCGTCGATATCGACCGCGTTCGCAAAAATCCGAGGTTGGAATCGACCTCCAATTCAAGACAATACGACATCGGTATCGACCACGTTCGCAAAAAGTCGAGGTCGAAATCGACCTCGCATTCAAGATAAGACCCCGTCGATGTCAACCGCATTAACAAAATGGCGGAATCAACCCTGTACAAATAAAAAAATGAGGCCATAATAGGCATCGCACATGCCTCAACAAAAGGGGCACACATCCCAAGACAAAAGATGCATGAGTGGGAAGCGAGCATGGATAGAAACGGGGAAGGCTTCTTCAACGAAAAGGAAAAAAGAAAGCTTACTTCTCTCTCTCTAAAAATCCACGTACAAACTAAAAAACATACACACATAAAGACACACAAATACAATATAGTCAAAAAGGCCACATCAAACTCGATCTAACTCACACTTTAGAATGCTAGAATAGAAGTACTTTAATTATAGTTGAGCAATTGGAGGGTTTTAGTATTTTTAGAAAATGTGGGACAATGTATCAGAGATTTCATCTCAATCCTTATAGGGCTCTTTTGGTTTTATAGTTGGGATGGATTGGTTGGGATATGATTATTAATATCGTGATTAATATGATTACTTGTAACATTAACCACATCGTTTGGTTTGTATGATTTGTAAATATAAGATATCAAGCTTTTACCTAAGCTTTTACCTAATCCATTATTTTGTTCGAATAAAATGCAAACACTGGACATGATTAGGGCAGTAGTTTACTACATTACCTTTATAACCCCATTTATTATATTGCAAGAAAATCACTTCTCACATCTCCCCTAATATATTTGTATATACAAATCGAGGGTTTAAGTTTCATTTGTTCAGCCGATGAGCTTTCCCAATCATCAACAATATCATCCCTAAATCAGTCACCACAATCGAGCACGAGTACTTGTAGTTCAGGTGCTAAAAATTGATCGAGTTCCAGCAATCATGGAGGGCAGAGTTGTTCGCACGCATCATATCCTGATTATTGCAACTATTGTTTCAAACTTGAGGTGAATTTTTTTTGGACGCCACTGAATCCAGAGAGAATATTCGTAACATGTCCTCAAAGAGGGGTAACATTTCATTTTTTCTAAGAGAATGGGCCAATGTGAAGGGTAACATAAATTGTTGATTGTTGATGTCTTATATTGGTATGCATTTGACAGTAGCATATGTCGTGGATTGTATTTACTTTCCGATCTTGTGTTGATGGTTGCACATTTTTCTCATGTACAAATACCTGATATTGTAATGTGGAATATATGATTGCAATGTTGTTGTTTAATTCATCTGGAATTGTGTCGTTTTGCTTAATATACAGTTGATTAATGGCATTCCATATTTAGGATAAGGTTTGCAAGCTTTTTATATGGTGTGTTCCGGAGATGTATGAACGATCTAAGCAGATTATACCTAGGTTGTTGAAGAAAATAGATTCATTGGAAGCACAATTGGATCTAAAGACTACGATTAATAACCCTTACGGATGGCTTGTTGGTTACGTGATTGCTTCGGTTATTGGTGTTTGTGTTGGGTGTATTTTACTAGCATAAGCAATGGTATTAAGTTTGGTGTTATGCTTTGGTGTTATGCTGGCGTAACGACTCCTTTTACGTTCCGCGTTTCTTATTTGTACCGCGTATTACAATTCAACTGGTCTATCGGTTGTATTGTCGTCATTATAATGTATACTGTTGTTGCATTTTGTTTTGTTATATGTACTGGCAACCCGTGGTTCTTATTAAGACGTTATTAGACCGTGAACGCATAATATAAGTTTGTCCATGTTATTGTACTATATTTTAAATTGAATTTTCTGGACATGTTTCAGTTGTTATTGAGTTTGTGGCATATCTAGATATATATTGTTATCGAATTAAATCTGTCCCTTATATATTTGTTGCAAATATGAACACATTTTACTATATTGAGATCGCTACTACAACTTCACTGGGAACATATATATTGCGAATGGACAGTTGAAAATCATTCGGGTTACAAAAAGAATGTACTTAGTTATACTTTTAAACATGTACATAGTTCATAAAAA
Organism: Erythranthe guttata; assembly: GCF_000504015.1. The sequence continues at coordinate 581,243 of NW_012193023.1, read as the reverse complement.
CATAAAAGTGGATTTAAACTTGATTCCTTAAATTTGTTAAACCGGATGAAAACTAACTGTGGAAGACAATACCTTCTAATTATCTAATTATTTACAAACAAGGGATCAAAGGTTTAAATTTTTTTTCAATGTTTACTGGATTCCTAAATTTTTTTCAGCATATATATCCTTCAATGCAAATAATTTATTACGTCATTTACCAATGATTGTTATTTTATTTACACGCAACAAACAACCATATATTATACATTTTCCATCTTCGCAATACCCCAATAAATACCTCCCCAACTGCCACATTATAAGATAAATAGCAAATAATATATGATAATTAATGCAAATCATATTTAACATACCACATATTTACTGCACCTGCATACAAAGTCATTCGCATACATACCCATCAATCTATCTTACTGCAAGTAAAAAAATTAAAAATAAAACCTACCCTGTTGAATAATTATATCACACAATTAAATGCGAGAAACACAATAAAACTTACCATGTTGAATAAACTCATTTTCACATTTCCAGCCACGTGACACAATGTCTTTCAAGACACTGATCGAACTTAGCTCCTCATGCAAAGTCCAGCCCCGTCTACTGCTAACTACACATTGCTTACCACATGCATGTATTTTTTGGACCGAATACTTGCTTCCATATTCTCCTGAATAGTTTTAGTCCGACCGTAATTACCAAGGTCAACAATATTAATACGAATACAATATAGCACTTACAATCTTCTTTAATAAATATATGAATAAAACAATACAACTGAACACAAATAGTTAGCTTCATACAACAGTTTCAAATTCGAGCAACAACAAGAAAAAAAGGGAATATGTGTACACATAAATATTTCAAACAGATAAACTGTTCATATTGAACGACTACGATACCACTCATTCCACATGATCATGGCAATAGTATCCCTCACGAAGTCCATTATTCCGAAGATTCAACGAAATTTATGTAATCTTCCGGATGAGGACGAGTGGTTGGATTTTTTCTAAGAAATTCGTTCAATGTTTTCTTCTTCAAGATCAAAGTCATTTGCTGTACATATAAAATTGTCGATAAGACAACAAGCCATTATAATTATGTTTTGTACTTTGATGTGGTAATAAACATGGCTTCGAAGAATGCCCCATCTTGACTTCAAAAGCCCAGATGCCCTCTCAATGATGTTTCTTGCATTTGCGTGTTTCAGGTTGAAAAAACCATTAAAGTTTTGTGGGTTACATCGACTTTGACTAAATGCATCTAGATGATAATTAGTACTTTTGTAAGGTGCTAAGAAGCTGTCCCCATTCGTGTAACTATTATCAACCAAATAGCATTTACTTCTAATTTATAATGAAACAGATACGGTATAGACTATACGTCTCAAATTGAAGGAAAGTGGAAGTATTTTTTAATAAAAAAATGGTTAAAATAAATATGAATATACCCGTAGGGACCTGTAGTTCATTTGCTCTACTAACGGCATCCCGAAGTATTCTACTATTGGCTGCAGAACCGAAGTACTCATGTTGTCACCACTTACGGCAAGCACATTAACATAAACACTACCCTTATGGTTTCTATATTTTGGTTTTGTTGGGAATATGCAAGTGTACACAGCGGAAAACAAAATTTTTATGAAAAATATTTTAACATATAAATACATGCACAATATAGAAATTAATGCGTACCTTATTGCTTCCATCGTAATTAAAAACATACATAAAATATTATTAATTTGCTATAAAAAAACACGTAACATGCTCGCAGTAAATCACATATCATGCATTAAACAATTTCACGAAATCATTCAAGTACTAATTATACTGCAAATATCAACATTTAATTAATCATATTTGTTAAATACCTTAAATACAAACGGATCCGAATTTACCTCTTGAAGCGTGCGATACAATTTCGGATTCGAAGCAAACTGCCACAAAAACCAATCCCTGCAGTCGGGAGAAGCGTCGGCGTAGGACGTGCGGGGCAGCAGCGGCGCGTGCAGCTCACGCACTGTCTTCGAGCGGCGCGTGCAGGTGCGTGCGGCGGCGGCAGTGGGGTCGCGGCGATCCGACTCCTACGTCTTCCTCCTCTCGGATTTCACCTCGTATATCGAATTCTACAATTACGTGGCACTAAACACGCAAAAGTTAGAACAAACGGAAGAAAATGGCAGGTCACGATACAACTGGTCCTCTAGTGAAATCATGGTGATGTCTGGGTCTTAAGGACTAATGGTGTACAACTATATCATAGAGACCTCTAGTCGATTATTGAGAACCACTTAGAGACCTCTAGGATGAGGGAGTTCAGTGAGCTCATCAACTTATGATCACCCACTTATGTATGACGATATCACAATACCGTCTACTGATGAGATGCAGTACACATACACTAAGTGCTAGTCTCGAATAGGAATGGTCGATATCCTCATTGGTGGCATAACCCGTTGACTAGGAAATGGTTTAACAGTTATATTACTTAACTAAATATCTCATGATCCTACTAGGTCAAATATAAGTAATTATAATAATTGTAAGGACTATATCTATGCTTATGCAAGTGACAAAGATACAAAATGCAAAAAGATGTTTTATCATTAATACGAAAAATAATTATTTATTACAATAATAAATGAAAGACCACAACCACAAGTTGGCTTGTCGATCACCTACTCTAACAGGTTTATCATCATGAGCAACCCAAACTTGAATGTATGTATCGTCGAGTGCATCGAGACAACCCTAAAATTGAGGGAGCTAGTTTACTAATCATTTATTAAAAGAAAATCTATTTTTTTGAAGTCAATGTGTGTTATTGAAAAATGTACAAATCTTCTTACCTTAAAATAAGAAAATAGCTCATTAGTTGAATCTTCTCCAACTGGTTTTTGTATAATCAAGAGCATTGAGTGCAACTTAAGCACACATTGGAGGACACGATTAAAATTTTTACTTATAGTGTACCGAGACCTTTTAAAATCACTACGGGCGACAATGTTTTTCGTATGGTGGGCCAAAGTTTTGAGGACATTGCAACATGTTCAGGGACATATACCTTTCTAGTGGGGGATAGGCCGCCGACATGTTCTAAATGATAGCACGAACAACCAAAAGTGGGTCTATTCATCCGAAGGTTGTCACGACATATTATATCATTCAAACCCACAATTGAATTCATATACTCGAGTTGTTTAATTTTTCTCCCTATCAAACTATAGGAACCAGTGTCATTACCTGACGAACCTAGACGAGGCTATTTACGTTTTAGATACATTTGAGTGAAAAGAAACAGAAACATTCGAGTACTAAACATGATTCGATGCGACGTGATAATAATCTCTTATTCCTGTTTTGACAAAGCCACTGTAAGCCAACAAAATTCCTACAATATGCACCACACTTGTTCTCAATACAATTAATCGAAATTCTTAATTTCACAATCATAAGTTAAAAGAGAAAAAAAAATTAAACTGTTGGATAAGTTATATACATAAAACAACATACCACAAGATATAATTTATTATTATAAATATATATATATATATATATATATATATATATATATATATATATATATATATATATATATATGTTACATCAAAATCACCAAATTAATGACCTAATATGTCGTATGCCCTATATTAAACCAACACACAAACATAGAAGCATACCCAAATATAATAAAACACATGTGAATGATATAGCTGATGTTTACAAACTCTTATTGCTGAAGAATCAAAGGAGAATAATTAGAATATATTGCTTAACACAATACCATCATACTTATAATTGCAACTAAAACCATAGTAACAATCCTACATTGTTATACATTTAACTAGTAATTATTCTAAGGGGTTTTAAGATATAAGTCTCTGGTGACAAACCTTATTAGAATTAAGTGACAAGTTGTTGAGTGTAGATATTACACTCAATACGTTTACTTTACGTGGATCTTTTGTTTAGATTTAATTATATTTGTGCTTTAATTGATTGATTTTGTGTTTTATAGGTGAAAAACGAAAATTAGGTGTCCATGAAGGAAAATAGATCAAAAAAGAAAGAAAAAAGTTGCAAATAAGGAAACAAATCAAATTGGAAAAAGGAATATGGCCACAACTTTGACAGTGTCCACCATTTCGAGCATATCTCTCTCATACGAACTCCGAATTAGGTGATTTTGACGGCATTGGAAAGCTAATTTCAAGGGCTACAATTCTTATTTACACAACATTCCAAAATTCAGACTCCAACATGGCACAAATCGACGAACAATTCCTGATGGGGGAAAGTGGCGGAAATTGATTCCTATTAGGTTTCCACTACTTCCTTATCAAGAAAAGCCTATAAAATCAACAAGTCTCTACACCATAAGCACGAAATTTTACACCACAAAACGCGAAGAACAAAGATCAACGAAGACTCAAGCATAGTTTTTCTTATTTCTTTTATTAATTCTATTTTATTTATCATAAGAATTACGAGTAGCTAAACTTTTAATCTAGGATTTTGTTGGAACCCTATGTGGGGATGGTGAACCCGTTTTCTTGAGATTATGCAATTATAATTTTATGATTATTTCTTCTACTTGTTATGATTGTTAGTGCATGAACTTGATCAATTTATGTGCTTTATCTGTGATTATTGGGATTGACTCGACAGAACTATTTTGATAATTAGACGGTAAGTATAAGAACCTTCGAGTAGTTTTCACCGGATGAGTGTGTCAATTGCATTTGGTGTCGTAGACATACAAATATCACCTTAGGTAGCCATTTAGTAGACTTGTTAGTTAATGCTTTATTCATAATTTTTTTGCATAGACATATAGTGAACCGTTTATGAATAATAGACTCATAATACACGCGACAACGGGTTATGAGTAAATTAGTGTCTCGAGTTAATAATCATGAATCATATATTTCATAATTGAGGGGTTTTGGGTGAGCAATTCTTGCATAGGGGAAAATAAAATCCTAGGTCCGTTTTTATTGATATTTTCTCGTGTTTATTTGCTTTCATAATTAGTTTAATTATTTAGTTGATTAAATTTGACAACTTTGCGTAGGCTGGATAAAAATCATAATTGTTAGAATTTGGTACTTAGGATTAGATAATTTGAGTATTCCCTTTGGGATCGACATCCGACTCTCACGAGTCCACTTTTAATACTTGTTTGCGATACGTGCACTTGCGTGTTAGGTATTTAGCACCCAACACAAGTCTAACTAAATTTGCTTCACATCCTTTATTAACTTCATTCCAAAAACACCCTCCACTCACAAATTCAGAATTACACCAAATTGTAAATATACTATGATGAACTATGGTATTATTTAACATTTTTAAGTTTGCATCTAGCATTTTTTTTTCTTGTTTTCGTATTTTCCCCTTATTTTTCTACATAAATTGAAAATTATGATATTTTTTTTTTCGATCGTAGAAATCTACAGAAACCCATAGGAAACCGTAGTAATCCGTATTCACTCACAGACATCTTGAAACCCTAACTCCTCCTACAAACCCTAACCGTCAGACATCATAGACATCTGTAGACATCCAAATCGATTTTTTTTTTTTGCCCACCAAACCCTAGATCCGCTCCTCCTCCACCACCACCACCACCATCACCGAGCGCCGCCGTCACACCACCATCCATGCCCTGCACCGTCGCCACGTCTTCCACCATAGATCTGATCTTACACCACCATAGCCGCCGCCTACTTGCCTCTACAACCATCCTCATATTGCCGCCGTCTCCACCGCTATAACCACCGCCCCTCCTCAATAATGGATTGGAGTGGTGGAGATCGAAAAAGATAGAGATATCGAAAAATAGAGAGATAAAGATTGCGAGAGAGAGAGAGAGAGAAATAGACAGAGAAAGATTGCGAGAGACAGAGAGAGAGAGAGCGAGATTGCGAGAGACGGAGAGAGCAATAGAGAAGAAAAAAGAAAAATAAATCTGAGAGAAACATGAATTTAGAATTTATGGTTTTAGGTTAAGGGTAAATTAAGGATAAAAGAAAAATTCAGGATGTGACTCATATTTATTTTTCTAAAAAGGATTAGTTCATAAAAAATATTAAGTTTGTATTCCACATCTAATTATGTTTCCAACTAGGGACATCTAGCATATTACCCCTTATTCTATTAGTGAAGTAACATTACCTGAAGGCGATGCAAATTGGGGTGAAAGTACCGTAGCTGGAAAACTAGCAACCCCTTTTACCCTTTCAATAGCAAACGACGGTAGCAAGTACCACAACAAAGAGTTAAGAAACGATGATTAAAACTATTGTGAAATCTATTTAGGAAAAAATACATGGATGTAATTAGACCTCCTTGTTGTGACCTAATATCTTTAAAATGCGATAATAGAACCAGTTTCCTGAAATAAAATGAATAAACTACATACATATATGGGCATCTAACGAAGTGATTGCTCCAATTGAAAGCATGAAGAATGAGTCGATATATACAGTAGAGAAAACGACGTCGTCTGCTTACGTTTGATTAGGAGCTTCAAGAGAGAGTCAAATTAGGGGAAAATATATATTTATATGCAATATTTTCGTAATTGTTTATTTTGGTATGGATAACAAAGTAACTATGCATGAGTTCACATGATGAGATAATGAGATGACAAATTGTCAACCCGATTCGGGTTGACAAATATCCAGTTGATTGGCTGCTGATAAAATTGGTAGCCCATTTATCATGAGAAGGTGTAACACGTAAACCAAATAACATATAAAGTGAGACTATTACTATTATCAAGGCTTAGCAACCAAATTAAAGGTGTCCATACAGTTTAATTATTAATTTAGGCCTCTATGCTTGACTCTCTTCAAAGGGATTTACTTGGGCACTTGGGGGAAAGCCTAATTAGCGCCCATTTAGCTAAACTTATTTTAAACATAAGCTCTTACGTCGAATAAAATATTTAAAGAGTTGATTCATTGTTATATTATTTTTAGAGTTAATTTTTAAAGTGCTTGGATAATGAACTTATCTGCTATTTTTACTTACTAAAAGATCTTTAATAAAAAAGGTGGATACAAATACTTTTTAGAAAATATTTTATTTACTCCCCAACAACTTATTTAAAAAACTTAAGATCTTTTTTTCTAAATTACCAAACGCTTTGCGAATAACTATAAACTCTTTTCATCATCTTATAAGTTTAAACAAAGACCCTCTTAGGCACATCATTAAAGTCGCATTTGATGGATTAAGATGAATGTTGAATCTGAATAATTATTAGAACAACTAAATAAGAGAAGTTCTTAAATCTTGAATGCTTGTCTGATATTGATGTTATTTTTCTATTGTAACTAAATGAATTGAGGTACGGAGCAAACAAGTTTTTATGAATTGTGAGTAGTTTATATGAAATAAAATAATTATTTACTATAATCCCCTTGATCGGTAAAATATATAAAATTAATCGATAATAAACAATTCATTTAAGACAATTTTATTTATTTATTAGAATATTGAAAAATATCAAAAAGATATCGTTAAAACTTTGTTTGAAGAAATCTGATGATGCTATAAAAAGATCATCTTAAGTATTTGAGATAGAAGGTGTTGGGAGAGAAAAGTGGATCACTGCTCATGTGCTAGATGGTCCTGAGATACCTACGAACAGAAAACGCGTGAATTAGGCCAGGGGTTGATTTGGCGGAAACCCCTCCGACGCTCAAGTCAGACGTGCAGATAGTAGAAATAGTTGAGAGGATACGAATTGTAGAATTGTCCAGATAATAGGGCGTACCTTTAATAAATGAATTAAATCTTTATTTGTACCTTGTCGATTGGGCTGAGGTTAATTTGTTGAGCCCAAAACTTATTTGAATGTGATAGGCTTTCGTAATAGTGTTCTTCTAAATCGTGTTCGAGCCCAGTAGATAGAGAAATTGTAAGCTTATTGGGTTGGTCCAATTAAGCATATCATTAGCCCCCCACTCTCGAATCGATGTGGGAGCCAAGTCGAAAAGGGTATCGGATCGTGTCGAGAGTAGATCTGTATTGTGATGTTCTTTTAATCGTCGGCGTAGCGTGGAGTAATAATAATTTTTATTTATCTGTTAGAGAGCTCGAGCGATTGGGTAGGGCGCGTTGGAAACTGCGCGCGATTTGGTGAAGCGGGTTGGATTCCACAGGTGATTTGGTGGAGCGCGTTGGATTCCACGAGCGATTTGGTGGAGCGCGTTAAATTCCACGCGCGATTTGGTGGGGCACATAGGCAGTTGCGCGCGAATGAATGAAGGGGTGGGGTGGGGCGCGCGATTTGATAGAGGGGAGAGGTGATTAGCCGCGCGATTTGATAGCCTTGGGAGACGCGCTGGTGCGTGCGCTGCACGCGCAGAGAGAGAGATTGCGCGGGCGCGGGCTGTTGGGGATCGTGCATGTATACGTAGCGGAATTTAAATTTTTTAGATCGAACTAGTTTCGATTACATGCAAAAACTAATCACATAGTCAACGTACCTTAACGCTTCCGCCATACATATGGTAATTATCGATTTAATTGAAAAACACGTAAAACCGAAAATTACGAAACATGCTTGTTCATCATTCAATAAAATCGAAACACGTAATCACATATTACTCATAATCATAAATTATAATTCATACAAACATGCTCGAATTAATTTACGAAAGTTTCGATTTATTTACCTCTTGTAGCGTGAGATTTCAACGAATCGAAACCTAGAATCAATCACGTACAAGCTGCAAATTACCAATCCTCGGGGCTGCAACTCACGGCTTGAACAAGCTGATCCAGCAAGCGACGAACGGCGGTGCGTGGTAGCAGCAGCGGCGGCGCGTGAGCGGCGTAACGGCGCGTGCGGCGGTGCGTGGATTCGTCGGGGCAGCAGCTCCTCTCCAATTAGGTTTCACCTCGTATTTTCGACCCACTCGAACTACAGCACTAGATGTAAACGAGTTAGATAAACAACAAGAATAAAACAAAGGAGACGAGAGGAGAAAACCGGCGGTAATCGGCGGTGGCGCGGCGGGGCAGCAACGGCCGAAGAGGATGAGCGGCTAGGGTTTGGTGCTAAAATCTGATCTCAAACTCTTGTTTGAGGTCTATTTATACTTAGGGTTTTCAACCCTAGTGGGTTTAAGTCATTGGGCTTGACCCACTTATGTATTAAGCCCATTCCCTCGTCGGCCTCGTTTCTAATAAACGATCGTTCACAAATTTATAACAAAATTATATTTGTGACGAGCTCAAAGTCCTCGTCGATACGAGTGCCTCTTCGAAATTTCCAATTTCCAAAATTGGAAACTTCCACTTTAGTGGACTTGCTAAATCGGGAAACTTCCCAATTTAGAAAGTTTACTAAATTCCGCATTTCTCTCTTTCTCCACGTTTATTCCGATTCGCAATTCACAATTACGAATCTTGGATTCAATCATATCGACATCCAATTGTTCAAAGATTAACACATTAATCTATGCTTGTTGTTATCAAGGATCTATATTACACGAGAAGTGTGACCCTCAATGGTTCAGGTGTATGCTAGCCGTGGGCTCACAACTCTTTGTGATTCGAACAACACATTGTTCTTATACGAACTCCTCCCAAGAGTCCCGATTAGAGTAAAACTCATTTTACCTAATCCCCGATCAAATCGGTGCCCAACGAATCAAGATTGGCGTCTAGCAACTACGCATCATGATTCCCTAGATACAAATGGAGTGCCTGCAAGAACCTTATGATATAGTTAGCGTACAGTACTATCCTTTCGCAGCACATGTCCCGATTGAACTAGAGGCATTGGTTTACCGAGACCTTTTATAAAGTTCAATAACCGTGCGAACGTTCTAGGTATTATAAATCCGTTCGTGTGCGACTTAGGGAAACACATTTCCCTAATCACCCCACTATCAACTCTGGCCAGAGATTCCTTGGATTATAAACCGTCAGAACACACAGGACATCCATGACTACTCAAGCGCTCGAATCCCCTACTACAATGCACATACTTCACACTAGATTTCGGATTGCACGAACCTTGGCCCTTGGAGTGGTCCGCTGTGGGACTCAGGAACAGGTCACGATACAATCGGTCCTCTAGTGAAGTCACGGTGATGTCTGGGTCTTAAGGACTAATGGTGTACAACTATATCTTAGAAACTTATTACATGAATGAGAACCACTTATAGATTTCTAGGGCGAGGGAGTTCAGTGAACTCATCCAGTATGAGCACCCACTCAAGTATGCCGATGTCACAACACCGAGGACTGACGAGACGCAGTACACATACACTAAGTGCTAGTCTCAAAAGGGAAAGGCCGGTATCCTCATTATTGGCGTAACCCATCGACTAGGAACAAGGTTTAACAGTTACATTACATTGCTGAGTTATCTCACGATTCTACTAGATCAACTCACAGTAATAGAGTAACTCGTTAGGACTATATCTATGCTACTTGCATGGGATAACATATATAGAATGCCAAATGAAATATTTTATTATTACGAACGAAAAACGATTGTTTTATTACAAGGTAAAAGAGAAAGACCACAGCCACAAGTTGGCTTGTTGGTCACCTACTCTAACAATCTCCCACTTGACCTAAAGCCAACTACTCATAAATCTAAGTCCCATCGACTCTCGATGTTTCTCGTGGACTGATCCTGACAATGGCTTGGTGAAGGGATCTGCAATATTGTCCTCCGAGGTGACTCTGTCTAGCTTGACTTCACCTCTCTCTATGATCTCTCGGATCACTTGGTATTTTCTCAACACGTGCTTCGACTTCTGATGAGCTCTTGGTTCCTTAGCTTGCGCTACGGCTCCGTTGTTATCGCAGTACAGCCGTACTGGATCGCTAGCGTTCGGAAATACACCCAACTCTTGGATGAATTTCCTAATCCATGACCCTTCCTTTGAAGCATCTGATGCTGCAATATATTCAGCCTCGGTGGTGGAATTAGCCGTCGTACCTTGTTTGGAACTCTTCCAACACACGGCACCCCCGTTGACTTTGAATATATACCCCGAGTTTGACTTCGAGTCATCCACGTCCGATTGAAAACTAGAATCCGTGAAGCCTTCTAATTTCAACTCGGTATCCCCATAGACCAAAAACAAATCTCGAGTTCTTCGCAAGTACTTGAGAATGTCCTTCACAGCCTTCCAATGGGCTGGGCCGGGGTCGGACTGATATCTGCTTGTGACGCTCACAGCATACGCAATATCAGGTCGTGTACACAGCATGCCATACATTATGCTTCCTATAGCGGATGCATAAGGTGTCCTTTTCATCTCCTCGATTTCCGTTTGCGTTTGAGGATGCATGGATTTTGAGAGACGAACCCCATGGGACATTGGCAAGAATCCCTTCTTGGATTCTTCCATGCTAAACCGTTTAAGAACGGTGTCTATGTACATGGATTGGGACAAGCCAAGTAATCTCCTCGATCTATCTCTATAGATCCGTATTCCTAATACGTAGGATGCTTCTCCCAAATTCTTCATCGAGAAGCGTGTGGATAACCATACTTTAGTCGACTGTAACATCCCTACTTCATTCCCAATGAGTAGTATGTCATCAACATAAAGTACAAGGAAAGTCACTGCACCCCCACTAACCTTCTTGTAGACACAAGGTTCCTCCGGGTTTTTCACAAATTCAAACTCTTTGATAGTTGTGTCGAACCTTTTGTTCCATCTACGGGATGCTTGTTTCAATCCATAAATGGATCGCTGGAGTTTGCAAACCTTTTGCTCATTTCCAGAAGATATGAAGCCTTCCGGCTGCGCCATGTAAATTTCTTCCTCAATGTCTCCATTAAGGAAAGAGGTCTTCACATCCATTTGCCATATCTCATAGCCATACCACGCAGAGATGGCCAGCAAAATCCTAATGGACTTAAGCATAGCAACTGGAGAGAAGGTTTCCTCATAGTCAACTCCTTGCTTTTGAGTATAACCATTCGCTACCAATCTAGCCTTGTAGGTCGATACCTTTCCATCCACTCCAATTTTCTTCTTATAGATCCACTTGCAGCCTATGGGAACAATTCCCTCGGGTGGATCTACCAAGGTCCATACCTTGTTGGAGTACATAGAGTCCATTTCGGATTTCATGGCATTAAGCCAATGTCCCTTGTCTGTATCCGATACAGCTTCGTTGAAAGTTCTAGGATCACATCCTTGGACAACTTCATCAACGAGGAATAACCTATTGGGCGCTCTCCGAACTCTTTCGGATCTACGCAGCGACGGTTCAGGAGGTATATTAGTGGTTTGTTGAATTGGTTCATAATCTGATTGTTGTGCTTGAACTTCAGATTGTGGTTCTCGAACTTCTTCGAGATCAACTACACTGCCCTTTCTATCCGATAGAAATTCCTTCTCAAGGAACACGGCATTTCTCGAGACGAACACCTTTGCCTCGGAAACATAGTAGAATTCGTATCCCATGGAATCCTCGGGATACCCCACAAAATAGCATAGGTCGGATTTCCTATCCAACTTATCTCCCACTAGCCGCTTCACGTAAGCGGGACAACCCCATATCCTAATATGTTTAAACGTGGGTTTCTTGGAGTGCCAAAGTTCATAAGGTGTGGAGTTAACTGCTTTGGTATTAACCCTATTCAGCAAATACACGGCAGTTAGGAGTGCATGACCCCACAGGTATGCCGGTAGCTCGGTGAACCCCATCATAGATCGAACCATGTCTAACAGTGTTCGATTCCGACGTTTAGAAACTCCATTAAGTTGAGGAGTTCCAGGAGGAGTCCATTGAGACAGAATCCCATTCTCTTTAAGATAGTCTATAAACTCAGTACTTAATTATTCGCCACCACGATCGGATCGTAGTTTCTTAATACGTCTACCGAGTTGGTTTTCTACTTGGTGTCTAAAATCTTTGAACTTTTCAAAAGTTTCAGACTTATACTTCATTAAGTACACGAAACCATACCTAGAATAATCATCGGTAAAGGTAACGAAGTAGTTAAAACCACTCCTAGCACTAACGCTTAGTGGACCACACACGTCTGAATGGATCAAATCCAAAAGACCCTCGGCTCGTTCCATCTTCCCTTTGAAGGGAGTCTTGGTCATTTTCCCTTTAAGGCAGGACACACAAGTTTGAAGTGATTTCACGTCCTCCAAGGAGAACAATCCTTCACTTACAAACTTGTTCATCCTTCTCAAGGAAATATGACCTAGTCGAGCGTGCCAAAGTTGTGCGGGATTAAGACTTATATCTTTTCGTTTTGCTCATATAACGTTAATAGGTATTTCATTTGGATTTAGTTCATATAAGTTATTTATAAGTTGTCCCTTACAAATCACATTTTGATCCTTTTGTATAATGCAAATCGAATTTCCAAAAACAAAAGTAAAACCTTCATTATCCAAAACAAGAATAGAAATAAGGTTTCGAATAAGTGACGGAACAAATAAACAATTGTTCAAAACAATGGAAAAACTAGAATCCAAAACAGAAAGATAAATTGTCCCAATGGCTTCAGCAGCAACTCTTGCTCCGTTGCCCATTCTTAGGTAGGTCTCACCCACATTAAGCCTCCTACTTCTTGTCATGAGCTGCAAATCATTACAAAGATGTGAGCCACAACCAGTATCCAATACCCAAGCAGAAGATTTAACGGACAAATTAACTTCAACTAAATACGTACCTTTTTCAGAACGTTTCTGATCAAGGTAAGCCTTGCAGTTGCGTCGCCAATGGCCCTTCTTTCCACAATGATGGCAAGCGTCATCAACTTGCTTGGTGACCTTGTCATTCTTCACTCCGCTCGACTCGCCCTTCTCAAGTTTCTTGCTCGGGCCGAAACTTCTTTCTTTCCTTTTCTTCTGGAAAGAACCTTTCTTCGCAGAAGGAGCAACTAGGAGAACAGATTTCTCCTTCTTGATCGTGGACTCGTAGCTGACCAACATGTTTAACAACTCATCCAATGGTGGATCGAGCTTGTTCATGTTGAAGTTCACTATGAACGATTCATAAGAACTAGGAAGGGGCAGTAGGATCAAATCCACCGAGAGCTCGGCCGGGAGGGTGACATCAAGGCTCACCAACTTCTCAAGGAGAGTGATCATCTTGAGACCGTGCTCGTGGACCGAAGCCCCTTCACGCAGCCTCATGGTGATCAACTCCTTGGTAGCTGAGTACCTCGATGCCCTAGTATTCTCAATGTACATGCTTTCAAGATGATGCTTGATATCATGAGCATGCACGTGAGACTCATACTTCCTCGCGAGCTCTGGCACCATGGATGCTAGCATGTAGCACCTCGCATGGAGGTCGTCCTTCTTCCATGCCTCGAAAGTGGCAGTCTCGTCAGCAGTAGCAGTCGCAGGAAGAGCAGCGGGGGGGCGTTCATTGAGCACATAGAGACGCTCCTCGACTTGGAGCATAAGTTTCAGATTGCGAAGCCAATCCAAATAGTTTGGACCGGTGAGTTTGTTTTGGTCGATGATTGAGGAAATGGGATGTTTGGACATTGTTGCTGAGAAAATTTTAAGAAGACAATAATTAGAGTTTAGTTCGTAATAATCGTTACAATTAAAATTTTGGACTTTTATGTTTTAATTGTTCTCCCACTAATTTTATCGAATTCCACCACCCTCTAGCAGACAATCGAGAAAACTTATTTTTCTTTAATGGGCTTTAGGTCCAATAGCGCTAATGTAACCCGTAGTTAATCTATCCCGATTACATAAGCCTAAAGGTAAAGTACTATCAATCACATCACTATGTGACCCTAAAGTTCGATTTACCTCACACTTGATAATGACCTAAGTTAATCTAGCGAATATCAAAATCTTCGTGTGTCAAGTCTAGCCTACCAATATGAGATGTCACAGATCCAACTATATCAAACTAATGCAATCCCTAGTTAATCTAGCCGACCACATTAATCCAATATAATTTTATTTATGACCGTATCTCCATCTAATGTCAATTAAATTACAGCTTATCCCACAATAGCACTCCCCGCTAACACGGCTTACTGCACTATTATGAGAGGCTACACATAATTTAATTGTTGGTAGAAGAAAAGAAAAATTCAACAATTTGGTTTTTCTTTATAGCTTGATAATTATTCTTGATTAAGAATGAGGGATTTTATTTATTAAATCTTATTAGCTCATCGGAAGTTTTAGGTTATGATCGTTTGTGATTCCTACAACTATGTTCTCTAGGTATGTGGAAACGCATATTGATCCTAAGAGAGACATACGATCATCATCGTACTTAATCACAATTATTCATCTCATGAATTAATTAATAAATACGATTAATTGCAAATATAATTAACGGACTCCCTTCACTCATAAATCATTCAAATAAGAATGAAGACCATTAATTATTTGCCATCTAATTTGTGTTCCATTAATTAAACTAATTTAACGATTAAATTAAATAATTAATCCAACACTATTCTTTGAATTCAAATTAAATTAATGGATCAATTATCTAATTGAGTTTAATTGATAAATAATTTCAAAAATTAAAAATCAATTAATTTTAATATTAATCTCAGAAAATTAAATTAATTATTTTTTTTTTTTGTTGTGTGCTGACCGGACTGGTCGGACCGGACCGGTTCGGTCAGCTGAAAAGCAGCAGCAAAAAAAAAAACGATTTTCTAAATTTAAAATTTTTATATTTTCTGAAATATTCAAAATATTTAATTAATATTAAACCACCCAATTTGATAACACCAAAAATTCAACAATTCAACAAATCGAAGCATGCTTTCGAAAACGATAAACACGTTGACAAATAAACGATTAACACGTCGCTCTGATACCACTGTTGGGGATCGTGCATGTATATGCAGCGGAATTTAAAATTTTTAGATCGAACTAGTTTCGATTACATGCAAAAACTAATCACATAGTCAACGTACCTTAACGCTTCCGCCATACATATGGTAATTATCGATTTAATTGAAAAACACGTAAAACCGAAAATTACGAAACATGCTTGTTCATCATTCAATAAAATCGAAACACGTAATCACATATTACTCATAATCATAAATTATAATTCATACAAACATGCTCGAATTAATTTACGAAAGTTTCGATTTATTTACCTCTTGTAGCGTGAGATTTCGACGAATCGAAACCTAGAATCAATCACGTACAAGCTGCAAATTACCAATCCTCGGGGCTGCAAATCACGGTTGGAACAAGCTGATCCAGCAAGCGACGAACGGCGGCGCGTGGCAGCAGCAGCGGCGGCGCGTGAGCGGCGTAACGGCGCGTGCGGCGGTGCAGCGGCGGTGCGTGGATTCGTCGGGGCAGCAGCTCCTCTCCAATTAGTTTTCACCTCGTATTTTCGACCCACTCGAACTACAGCACTAGATGTAAACGAGTTAGATAAACAACAAGAATAAAACGAAGGAGACGAGAGGAGAAAACCGGCGGTGGCGCGGCGGGGCAGCAACGGCCGAAGAGGATGAGCGGCTAGGGTTTGGGCGGCTAGGGTTTGGTGCTAAAATCTGATCTCAAACTCTTGTTTGAGGTCTATTTATACTTAGGGTTTTCAACCCTAGTGGGTTTAAGTCATTGGGCTTGACCCACTGATGTATTAAGCCCATTCCCTCGTCGGCCTCGTTTCTAATAAACGATCGTTCACAAATTTATAACAAAATTATATTTGTGACGAGCTCAAAGTCCTCGTCGATACGAGTGCCTCTTCGAAATTTCCAATTTCCAAAATTGGAAACTTCCACTTTAGTGGACTTGCTAAATCGGGAAACTTCCCAATTTAGAAAGTTTACTAAATTCCGCATTTCTCTCTTTCTCCACGTTTATTCCGATTCACAATTCACAATTACGAATCTTGGATTCAATCATATCGAGATCCAATCGTTCAAAGATTAACACATTAATCTATGCTTGTTGTTATCAAGGATCTATATTACACGAGAAGTGTGACCCTCAATGGTTCAGGTGTATGCTAGCCGTGGGCTCACAACTCTTTGTGATTCGAACAACACATTGTTCTTATACGAACTCCTCCCAAGAGTCCCGATTAGAGTAAAACTCATTTTACCTAATCCCCGATCAACTCGGTGCCCAACGAATCAAGATTGGCGTCTAGCAACTACGCATCATGATTCCCTAGATACAAATAAAGTGCCTGCAAGAACCTTATGATATAGTTAGCGTACAGTACGATCCTTTCGCAGCACATGTCCCGATTGAACTAGAGGCATTTGTTCACCGAGACCTCTTATAAAGTTCAATAACCGTGCGAACGTTCTAGGTATTATAAATCCGTTCGTGTGCGACTTAGGGAAACACATTTCCCTAATCATCCCACTATCAACTCTGGCCAGAGATTCCTTGGATTATAAACCGTCAGAACACACAGGACATCCATGACTACTCAAGCGCTCGAATCCCCTACTACAATGCACAAACTTCACACTAGATTTCGGATTGCACGAACGTTGGCTCTTGGAGTGGTCCACTGTGGGACTCAGGGACAGGTCACGATACAATCGGTCCTCTAGTGAAGTCACGGTGATGTCTGGGTCTTAAGGACTAATGGTGTACAACTATATCTTAGAAACCTATTACTCGATGAATGAGAACCACTTATAGATTTCTAGGGCGAGAGAGTTCAGTGAACTCATCCAGTATGAGCACCCACTCAAGTATGCCGATGTCACAACACCGAGGACTGATGAGACGCAGTACACATACACTAAGTGCTAGTCTCAAAAGGGAAAGGCCGGTATCCTCATTATTGGCGTAACCCATCGACTAGGAACAAGGTTTAACAGTTACATTACATTGCTGAGTTATCTCACGATTCTACTAGATCAACTCACAGTAATAGAGTAACTCGTTAGGACTATATCTATGCTGCTTGCATGGGATAACAGATATAGAATGCCAAATGAAATATTTTATTATTACGAACGAAAAACGATTGTTTTATTACAAGGTAAAAGAGAAAGACCACAGCCACAAGTTGGCTTGTTGGTCACCTACTCTAACACGGGCGCTGCACGCGCGGAGAGATAGATAGCGCGCTAGCGTAAAGTGCGTGGGACGCACGCGCGTGATGTGCAGAGTTCGATTTTTTTTTCTTTTCTCTTTTTTTTTTCATGCGCCCGCACGGACCGAGGCGCGCGATTGGCAATCACGTGGCCGCCAGTCGTGCGTGTTGTACACGCGCTCGTCTCCATTTTCCTTTTGAAGGGCGCGAAATTGTAGGTTCTTCATTTTGTCTTCTTAAGTTAGAGTAAATGAGTTTTTCCACTACTATTTCATTTGAAGTTTATATTGTATGACATTGTCACTGGATTAACGCGTTGCTTGTATGTGTTTACATTTAACATTGTGCGTGATGTACTTGATGAGAGGGGATCAGTCTCTCAAGATTTTTTGATGGGTATCGTGCCCCTTGTTAGATCTGATGGGTCGTAAGTATGTTAGGACCGTGGCCACGTTTTAAATGTAGGAGCCAATGAAGACAGATAGAGAAGTTTATAAAATCAAGTTGGCCAGACTATATAGATTATCATAACATCGCTAAGTGTTCCCAGGTTAATGTTGACTTGAGCTAATAATTATGTAGTGAAAGAGAAATAACATCGAGAGTAAGGGAAATAACTTGCTTTATTCATTGCTTGAAAATGTGAAGGTTACAAGCCTACTTGAGGCGAAGGTAAATAAACAAGTAGGGAGCGAATCGCTCGAAATAACTAAACTTGTATTAAGTAGATGATGTAGGTGTTTCATCCAATTGATGTAGAGAGGTAAGGGGATACATCATCCTTAAGGTAAGATAGCCCTCCACTTTAGGATGATGCGATCACTAACAATATTATGGGCTCGAGAGACTCCAAGTGTCATTGACATCATTGGAAGTCCAGGGACAAAGAATGAGATTTTCAATGAGAGCGGTGGAGGTCGTTGTGCCACGGGTGGAGCTGCAGGGGGAGCGTTGAGTCCCGTTGTGGCAATATATTGTGCCACTGCTTCAGTGGCAACATGAGCTGAAGCTTCCGCAATCATGTGTTAGAGGGCCTATTCGGTTATTTGAACCGTTCGAGGAGCAGGGAGTGGTGGATCCTGCGGGGATTTATCTGGACATCACGAGGTAGATCCTGATTACAAGGAGGAAGTGGCAATGTGGGAGGTTGTTAGCATTGTCACGTTATCTACGGGTAGATGACTCAGGGACATCATGATGCTATAAATAGATCACCTTAAGCAGCTGAGGTAGATATATCTGGGAGAGTAAAGTGGATCACTGCTCACGGCTAGATGCTCCTGAGATACCTGCGAACAGAGACACGTGAACTAGGCATGGGGTTGATCTGACAGAACCCCTCCGATGTTCAAGTCATACGTGCGGATAGTAGAAATAGTTGAGAGGATACGAATTGTAGAATTATCCTATTAATATGGCGTACCTTTAATAAATGAATTAAATCGTTATTTATACCTTGTCGATTGGGCTGAGGTTAATTTGTTGGGCCCAAAACGTATTTGAAGGTGATTGGGCTTTCGTAATAGTGTTCTTCTAAATTGGGTTCGTGGCCCAGTAGATAGAGAAACTGTAAGCTTATTGAGCTGACCTAATTAAGCATATCAAAACCCCAATAGGACGAAACTCCAAACGTAGGAAAAAGTGTTCCTCATTGTTTGCATTACAAGAGATAATACATATCATGAATGACAACGAAAAGAATGTATAATCTATTCGTAAATAGTTTTCGTTTGGTAGCCAATTTAAAACTCTGGCGATAGTGAGCTTTCTTGGCCAACAAATCAGCCATCTCGTTTTTCTCCATGTAAACATGTGGGATTGAACCTATCTCCCGAAGAAAACCTCGACATGTACGGACTAAAGTATAGATATATCCATTTTCAGTTGTACCAGACATTTATCAAAGATCGTCTGATAAGCAAGAGTGGAGTCCGTCTCCACCTCTACATTCTTTAAATCCAACATTTGGCGCATATACTTCACATCTTAAAGAGAGTATAACTCAACATGAAGAAATCTTCCAAATTTTTTTGGAAAATGCACATATCATATTTCCTTTATCATCTCTTAGAATCCTTCTTCCAGACGTATTATGATGGCGCTGCAAACCACGTTCCTTGTTTTTTTTTTTTTTTTAGTATTATGTATAGGCAATTGAATCCTATTCAGCACGTTCTTATCGCATAAAGTAGGATTCCGTTTATGGTTTATTTTATGCTGAGACATAACGAGTGAATCTATGATTTGATTCATTGGACAATATGAGCATAATTCATCCCACTATCCTCAATGGTTGCTTTGTATCTACTATTCCATATTTATCATATTTTATAGAAATAAATACCAAATGTACAAGCAACCGACTTTGAACGTTTACCAAATACTTCAGGTTGTCACGTACACAGTCTCCACAAAGTGATAGAGAAAGGAGTTTGATGAATCATGTACCTTATGCTAATGTTGTTGGTAGCACAATGTACAATATGGTATGTTGCAGACCAAAATCTTGGTTATGCAATGAGCATTGTTAGCAAATTTATGGCTAATCCTGGAAAAGAATAATGGGAAGCATTGAAGTGGATTTTGAGGTGTTTTAAAGGGTCCAGTAATGTTGGTTTGAAATTTACAAACCAGCGAAGTGATGAAGGAGCTGTCATAGGATATGTAAATGCTGATTATGTAGGAAGTGCAGACACGAGAAAATCCTTAACATGTTTTGTCTTGACCATGTTAGGTATTGTTATTAGTTGGAATGCTAATGCAGTTTGTGGTGGCACTTTCCACAACTGAGGCTGAGTACCTAGCTGTTAAGGAAGCTATCAAAGAAGTGATGTGGTTAAGTGGAATGGTGAAGGAGCTTGGATTAGAGCAAGAAAGTATCATAGTGTTATGTGACAATCAGAGTGCTATACACTTGACAAAACATCAAGTGTTTCATGAGAGATCCAAACACATTGATGTGAAGATGCATTTTGTAAATGACATTGTTGCAAAGGGAATAGTTAAGGTGGAAAAGATTCCTAATAATCCAGCTGACATGCTTACAATATTTGTTACAAGAATTAAGTTCATTCACTGTATTAACTTAGTGAAGTGCGAACAACTGCACTGATCTCACCTCGTGGAGGTGAGGAGGAAAGGGAGATGGAAGAGCTGCTGAATTGAAGCCAATGTGGAGAATTGTTGTTGAGGTGTCTTCCAAGTCAATAATTAATTGGTAACAATTAATATCCTAATTAATCTAGGATATATCACTAGGCCAAATTTCATTTCAGGCGACGTTTTTTTTGCGGCGATAATGTAAACGTCGCTCATATTGCGACGTTTTCTTAACACATCATCGCAATAATGCATAATTTAAATTCAAATTCTAAAAAATGAGTAAATATTGCGACGATTCTAAATTACATCGCCGAAATCATCGCAAACTTGAAAACGAAAAGTTCCCTGAAGAAAAGGCGATGAATCTCTTATATACGTGGCAAAGTTGCGACGTTAATGTAAAGATTCGTCGCAGGAGAAAAAAATATTTTTTTATTTTCTTTAATTAATAATATTTGCGACGATATTTTAGAAATGACACAAGGTGATTGGAAAATTGGCGACTTTTATATATTATTACGTCGCAACAGTTTTCCAATTAAAAATTTCTAAATTTGATTTGCGATGTAAATAGTGCAATGGATTGAAACGTCGCAGTATAATCAATTTTTTTTTCACAATTTTTCTGTTGCGACGTTTAATTAGGTAAAGTCGTTATTT
The DNA here is from genome assembly GCF_000504015.1 of Erythranthe guttata. Next base: position 559,452 of record NW_012193023.1, on the reverse strand, counting down.
TATTTCCATAAATTTGTTGTGGCGACTAAAATATAGGAAAACGTCGCAAGGAAATTTTCGGTCCTGCGACGAATAAGTAAAAACGTCGCAAAACCAAATTAAAACCCCTTTTTGCACACCCTAATTTAAGAACACTTTTCATCCACCCTTTCTGCCTCTCTCTTCCCAAAATCGCAGCTGCAACCACATCCCTCCTCCGCCGAAGCAAATCATTCCGCCGTTGCCGTCGCTGTCGCGACTGACGGCATAAGCCCCTGTGCAGCCAAAGTCAACGAGATAGTGTTGGTTGTAATACCTACACGCAAGTGCACGTATCGTACAAGTAATAAAGTGGACAATTAAGTCCGGATATCGATCCCACATAGAATATTTAAATATCTAATCCTAGACGCTAAATTCTACCAATTATTATCAAGCCCACCCTACACAGTCGACTTTAGAGATAATTAACTAAATTAAAGCAAATTAAAAAGATAAAGTAAGAAAGCAAATTAAACACGAAGATTTATCAGAGTAAACAAGCCTAGGATTTTATTCTTCCCCCTATGTGATTATTACTCCCCCAATTCTTTCAATTATGCAAGCAATTAACCCGGGTTATTAACCTGAGATGCTAAATTAATCATAACCCGCTTCCGCGTGTATTACGTTCTAATACTCTATAACACAACATTAAGCACAAATCTCAATAATGGCTACCTAAGAGATTAACTATATTCCTATGTTAATACCACAAAAGCTCTTCTACCACAGTTCTAATTATTAACCCGATCTTCCGATTCATGCGATTAACAATAACATAAAAGCACATAAGGTGATCAAATTCATGCACTTAATAAAACAAGTAGGGGAAATAATCCGGAATTAAAACTTGCATAAAATCATAGAATTGGGTTAATAAATCCCACATAGGGTTCCAAATAAATCCTAGAAATAAAGACTTAGCTACTCGTGATTCTTATGATAAAGAAAATAAAATAAATAAAAATAATAAAAACTATGCTTGAGTCTTCGTTGATCTTCGTTCCTCGCGGTATGTGGTGTATATTTTCGTGCTTATGGTGTATAGACTTGTTGCTTTTATAGGCTTTTCTTGATAAGGAAATAGTGGAAACCTAATAGGAATCAATTTCCGTCACTTTCCCCCATCAGGACTTGTTCTTCGATTTTCGCTACGTTGGAGTCCGAATTTTAGAATGTTGCGTAAATAAGAATTGTAGCCCTTGAAATTAGATTTCCAATGCCGCCAAAATCAGTTGATGTGGAGTTCGTATGAGAGAGATATGCTCGAAATGGTGGACACTGCCAAAGCTGTGGCGAGATTTCTTCTTCCAATTTGATTTATTTCCTTATTTGCAACTTTTTCCTTTCTTTTTGATCTTTTTTCCTTCATGGACACCTAATTCTCGTTTTCACCTATAAAACACAAAATCAATCAATTAAAGAACAAATATAATTAAATCTAAACAAAATATTCACGTAAAGTAAACGTATTGAGCGTAAAATCTACACTCAACAGATAGCCACCGCTTCAATATTCTCCAACAGAAATCCACCTCCATCGTGCCGACGACATCACCGATTACTAAGGCCTAGCCACCACCGAAGTCCTTCTTCTCTCGCTCCTCCTCCCTGGTTCACACAGTCGCTGCCGCTGCCGCTCCCGCCGTCGCCGCTGCCACTGCCACTACCGCCACCGCTGCCCCTGCCACCACTGCACTCCGCCATCCTTCAATTCACTCCGCCGTCGATACTGCTGCCGAATTTGTAGAGGGTAAGTTAAATTATTTTATGTATATAAAATCTTTGTTAAATTATTTTATATATATGTGCTTTGAATATTTCAGAATCATTTTTTTATTAATTATGCTTTCAAGTATTTGAAAAATTATAAGATTGAGTTAATTAGGCCTTTCTTAGGACCATGTTAGTCGGAAATGGGCTAATTCTGAGTTAATTTAGAATTTTGTTTATTAATTGTTGATGATGATGGTACTAAGCAGTGATCACGGTTTTAATGAGAATGGTTACTATAATAGTAAATCCATTACAGTTTCAAATATAATGGTTAATATAAGCAGTGATCACAGTTTTCAATCTCTCTCTAAACCCATAACAGTTTCAAATACTCTTTATATGCTAACAATATTTTATTAACTTCACCAGGCTAAGTGTAAGTAAGATGTGGGAATTCACAACACAATTTCAAATATTCAGATTAATCCTTTTCCTATATTTTTAATTGTGTAAAATATATTAAAATTTAAATTAATTTCAGTAATTAATAGTTAATACGGTGTCAATCAAATAGTTTAAAAAATGGGTCCCATAAGATACCAAACTTACACTTGAAAGAGATCACAATATTATTTCTCAAAATATTTTTCCCTACAATATATATACTCCGAAATTAAATTATTCCGAGAGAGACGAATATATAAATTTAACTCTCTCATTACCTTCTATGTTCCTCATTTGCGTATATTTTCTAAATAAAAATGCCGAAGGATAGGAGTTGGGTTTTGCTAGATGATCATCGATTGGACGCATTTCAAAATGATTGTTTAGAATTTCTCAACTTTGCTTTCGATAAGGCGGCCATTGATGACAAAATAAGGTGTCCATGTAGAGACTGCAAATGTCGAAAAGTCGGGGATCGTGAATCCGTTCATGGGCATTTACTTTGGATGGGTTGGGATAAATCCTATAGCGAAGGACAATGGGTAATGCATTTGGAGTCTGATGAAGAGTACCGTCGGGATCTTTGCGAAGTAAACGAAGAAGAATCTAGTGAAGTAGGGGGATTTGGTGTTAAACAGGTGAATGAAGACGATGACATGAGTGCCGATATTAATCCCACCATGGATGAATTATTGCAAGCATGTCTCAATCCTGCTCAACATGCCCTAGGTGAAGAGTCCAGCTCAGAAAGTGATGATCTCCGCAAACTCATTGAAGAGTGGTGTATCCCCTTATATGAAGGTTGCACAGATAATTCTAAACTTTCCTTCATGATGGACTTTTACAAAATAAATCTCGGGGTAAAATGAGCGATAAGACATTTTCAGAAACCCTCCAACTTATGAAAAAGATTCCTTCCCTAAATATTCCCGATTCTTTCTATGAAGTTAAGAAGCTTATCGGGAAGTTGGGATGCGGTTATGTCAAAATTGATGCATGTGAGAATGATTGTATGTTGTTCTGGAAGAATGACAAAGATTTGGACAAATTCAAAGTGTGTAATGCTTCAAGATGGAAGAGTCCCACAGAAAATGAACCAAGTTGTTCAACCTCTCATCGCAAAAGAGTACCTAAGAAAGTCCTCCGACACTTCCCGTTAATTCCTAGACTCAGACGTTTGTTCATATGCGAGAAAACATCAATTCATATGAGATGGCATGCTGAGTCCCGGTGTAACGATGGTTGTTTAAGGCACCCTGCCGATTCTGACGGGTGGAAAGAATTTGATAAGAAGCATGATTCATTTGCTTCAGACCCCCGAAATGTAAGGCTCGGCTTGGCTATAGATGAATTCAATCCATTTGGATCATTGAGTAGTAAGTGTAGCACGTGGCCGGTTAATCTAATGACTTACAACTTACCACCAAATATGTGCATACAACATTCTTTTATGATGATGTCTTTGCTTATTTCATGTATGTCATGGCCCACACATCAATCCGTGTATTTCATGGCCCACACACAAAAAGGATGGACGTGTGGATGAATTTTGGGCACGGTTCAAGGTAAATGGTATTAAAATTCTCGTATAACAATCGATAAAATTATTGTTTCAAATTACCTAATGTTATTTTTATTTTTCTTAGGATAAATATAATCTTCGCGATAATGATGCTACAAATAAGTGGTTCAACAAGACTGCAAATGCTCGTTGGAAGGACTTCAAATCTAGGGTTTTACATTTTGATCGCATGCCCGACCCCGAAACTGCAAGACAAACTCGTCCAGAGGGATTTATTAGCGATGATTTATGGGGTCAATTGTGCGATCAATTTATTGCTATGAATGAGTCAGGGAGTGATGGGAAGGTAAATTTGTAATTCTTATTAATTAATATAATTATATGATTTGTGCATTGCATCAAAATATAGTAACTTATGTGTTATTATTATTAGTCCAAATCTCAAAAATGTCGCGAAGCACGAAAGTCAATTGCAACCGAACACCATTGGGGTCGAACTAGTATACCGGTTGGTCTCACAAACATGTAAGTGATCTTGTATATGTGTGATTGTATATATTTTAAGATTTATTATAAGGGTGTAATTACTTTTATATTATTTATACAGGTTCAGAAATTTGGCAAGGTTCCTACCGTGGCAGCTAAATTCAGAAAATGCTACATGAGCATCGATGCATTAAAGGAATCAGAGCCTTTACCTGTTGATGGTAGTGATAGTGAGATTGGTGGGGGTGATGGTGAGCAACAAGTAGATCAGAGAGGAAAGCCAAGCCCGAACTACGTGCCATTGCAGTAAGTTATTATTTTAGTTGTATCGATACTTTATTTGCTATTTTGAACATGTTTGGGTTGTATTGTAGTTGATGGATTATGGATTTAATTCGTACTTAGGTATCGATGAATTGTGTAATGTAGTTGGTGGATCGTTACGTGAATTGAGCAATTGTGTATACTGGATTCTCTAATGAAGTTGATGCTTATTTTTGTTGAAATTGTTATTTTATTTCCTAGTTGAGCATATGTTGGTTGTTTAATGTAGTTGGTCGATCTTTATATATGAATTATTGTGCTTTTGTTTACTTGAACATCTTTGTGTTGAGCAATGTAGTTGGTGTATTTATATATGTTGGTTGTTTAATGTAGTTGGTCGATCTTTATATATGAATTATTGTGTTTCTGTTTACTTGAAAATCTTTGGGTTGAGCAATTTAGTTGGTATATTTTTATTTGAATTATTATTTTATTTTATACTTCGTATCAAGTAATTAGTGTTAATACACTTTTTTATATTACTCAGGCGGATTTGGACAGAGTCTATCAAGAATGTATGAATGATGGGAGTGATGAAAGCACCGCTAACACGATAGCTTGCGAACGAGTACTAGGAAAAACTAAAAGACTAGGACTTGGTTGCTCAAGTTTAAAGAGAGGGGCGAGGTCCAACTTATCTTCTGTTGCTAGAGATGAAGAAATAGCGGCTTTGAAAGAAGACAATCAGACTTTAAAGGACGAGATGAATCAAATGCAGAATACTATGAAAGCCATGGTCGAATATTTTAGGGCTCAAGGTGTCGAGTTCCATCCCCAGAATCCACCCGGCGACGGCAACTACTTTCCTCTACAACATTGGTTTTGGGTACTTTTATTTCATGTTTGGATGATTTAAGTTGTTATTTGGATTATCTTGTGTTTTGATAGAATTTTTGGATTATTTTGTGTTTGATGATTTTGTGTTTTGGAATGTTTCGATGATTTTATGTTTTGGAAGAATGTTTTGGATTATTTGATTTAAGCGAGTTGTTTAATGTTTTTGTGTATTTAATTATATTGGAATTGTTTATTATTACAGGTTAAATAACAATTAAAATAAAAATCAGTAAAATATTAAAAAAAAAATTTATATATTTACAACGTTTTTAGAATATTAGTCACAATCGCATAATTTTTTTTCTTGCGACAATAGCTATATATTCGTTGCAATGTCGTAACAAAAACTGTGTGACTTTAGTAAAAAAAGACGCAAAGCTAAAAAAAATTGGGACGAAATCTTTTCGGAAAATATAGTCGCAACAACTTTGCGACGATATATATGTGTCGCGGTTGGAGGACGAAATGTGCGACGTATTGTCAAATTTGTCGCAATAAATCAGCAGATGAAAAAATTACAACATTGCGACGGTTATAGTAAATCGTCGCAAACGGTTGCGATTTTAAAGGAAAAACGTCGCACATATTTGCGACGGTCACTTTTTTGACTTTTTTCCCGGCGAATTTCGTCGCAAAATTACAAATTCCGTCGCAAACGAGGTTTCTACGTCGCAAAAAAACGTCGCCTGAAATGCGTTTTGGCGTAGTGGAAAGGGTCATGGAAGGAAATTGCCTTGTCAAAGAAGGAGTCTTTCTTTGGTCCCCAAATAGTGAAACAATTGTGAAAGAGAGAATAGAAAAGCTTGAGAAATAAAAGAGGAGATGCACTAGGGAGAAGATAGTGTAGGATAAATCTTTTGTGCTTGTTATTATTTGTAATTGTTGATGTTTGATTGATAAAAGCAGCGCCCCCTTTCCTGGTGAATGTAGGCCTTGCTCTTGGCCGAATCACGTTAATTCTTATTTTCTTTATTTTGTTTCTATTCTTAATCATCATTTAAACGTAATCAGGATGTATGGTTCTGAGTCTTGATTGTTGTAAAAGTTGAATTGTCTCGACAGTTGTTGTCTCAACAGTAGACTTGTCTAAACAACATACTTGTCGGGACAATTTGGCTCATAATTCTCTAACAATGAATTAATTATATATTATACATAAAACTTGTTTTTTTTACTTTTTTTTTCTTTTTAAAAATAGGAAAAACCCCGTCATAGACCACTTTGATCAACATATTGTAAATCGAGGAATGTGCAATAGATAAATTAAAAGTTTAAATTATTTTCCAATATAATAGTAAGGTATTATGTGTTAAGGACTTTATAAAATACTAGTATCTCACCCGTGCGATGCACGAGAATCAATTCTCGTATCAAAGTGCATTAATGTAAAAGAACAATAAATTAAAAAATCGACGATCAACAAAAAAATGTGTTTCATTTTATCAGCAAAAAGTCTAGATAAATATAAAAATAATAATGTTATAAATATCATCCACGTCGAAATCTCACAACTAAATTCAAGAACTTCAAGAGAACAATCGAATCAATGAACCACTATTTCGCATTAATCTAAATGTTGGGGCATTATAACACAAAACTACAGTCAAATTTACCATTAGAGGAAGAATAACATGTTCTTATTCATCAATTTCAATATATAAGTTCAACCCATTACTTACACAAAAATAAATATATATATATATATATATATAAAGAACAAATGAAGATGTATGCATAGACTAACCTTGCACAAAAAAACAACGTACTCGATTATTCATAGAAAATTATACGCATTGCAAATAAATGTGAACATACAAAAAATGCACATGTTTAAGTAAAAAAAAGTTTGTAAGAATTCAATATTGATTTCATTATCCTATCCGGTGCTTTAAAACAAAATTCATGTATCATCGGCTTCTCTGTAGAGAATATTGCACGTAACATTAGTAAATATGGACATATTATAAATTGAAAAATATTTTTATACCACATCTATTCATAACTCTCGACATTGCGATGTATATTTGCCCATGTGACCTCTGATATTAACATTAATACTACACTAAAAATTAATACTAATTCTAAATCAAATACTAATACTAATAATACTAATTTTAAAACAAATACGAATACTAATACTAATATTAATTTTAATTATAATTATCTATTACTAATACTAATACTAATACTAATACTAATACTAAATTTGTATAATTGTGCATGCTAAACTCTTACTCATATTAATAATCATACTAATAATCATACTCATATTCATACTCGAACTTTTACTCATACTCGTGCTTATACTCGCGCTCATCATATACTCATACTCGTACTGATACTCACACTCATATGAATACTAATATTTAGGGGTGAAAGTCGGATGGATCGGATCGGAATAAACCTTTGCGGAAAATTTCCAAAAAAAATTCGGAAGTACAAAATCAATTTCAATTCCAATTGCAAAATTTTCGGAATCTAAAAATTCATTCCAATTCCAAAAGGCTCGGAAATTTCAAAATTTCGGAAAAAAATCGGAAATCACAGAAGCTTTAAAATTTCAAACTTAGCCGAGATTTTCTAAAATGTTCATAATATTTCAAAATAAGAACATCCCACATCGATAAAAGTAAAACTAATAACTACTAAATTCAGTTAAAAAAATAAATAAAAATAAACACAACATAATACCCAATAAAATTTCTAACAACAATTCATTATGTCAAAATCCTAAACAAAACTTACATTTGTATTTTTCGGAAAAATAAGTATTATATAATATATATATTTTTTATAGGTGTATTTTTCAGAAAAAAATTGGATTATTTCGGAATTAATTCCGGAATTAAATTGGATCGGAAATTGAAAATTCCAAATTTATTTTATAATTCCAATTCCAATAAAAAAAACGGAAATATTCGGAAATCGGAATTTCGGTAGTCGAAATGAATTTTTTTTTTGCCAAAATCGGAACTTTTCGGATCGGAACCGGTGAAAATTAGAAATTCTGTTCCAACTTGAACCCCTACTAATATGTATACTAATACTCATACTCACATTGATACTGATACTAATATGTATACTAATACTTATACTCAATCATACTGATATTGATACTCATATTTATACCCATATTGATATTCATACTTATACATACACACTATACTAATACTGATATTCATACTCATACTAATATAGATATTGATATTAATATTGATACCCATATTGATACTTATACTGATATTGATGCTTATATTGATACTCATAGCTATATTGATACTAATATTGATATTGATATTAATAACGATACTAATACTAATATTCATACTCATACTCATGCTCATGCTTATGATCATACTCGTACCCATACTCATACTAATACTAATATCATACTCGTACTCATACTCATACACATACTCATATACGTTATCATACTCATTCCCGTACTTATACCCATACTCATACATAGACACGGCCACGGGCCGGTTTTGGGCCCGGAACCGGCCCGAACCGGCCCGTTGACGGCCCAAACCGGCCCGTTGACCGTGTGAACCGGCTCGGAACCGTGAACCGGCCCGTCCTACCCGGAACGGGCCCGGTTCTTAGATTTGGTGAACCGTGAACTGCCGGGCCGGCCCGGCGGTTCACCCGGATTTAAAAAAAAAAAAAAAAAAAAAAAAAATTCAAGAAAATTCAAAAAATAAGCAAATAACGGCTAGTGAACCGGCCCGGTGAACCGGCCCGGGTGAACCGGCCGTTATTTATTTTTTTTTGAATTTTTTTGAATTTTTTTTCCCCCCAATTTTCCCTATAAATACTCTCACACCCCAATTTTTCCTATAATTTACTTATTCATCAAATATTTCAAACTTGTGCTTCTAAATTGACTTTTCATTTATTTCCTTTTCCTTTATCTATTTAAAAGTATTTCTTTTAATTTACTTATTCATTAAATATTTCAAAAAAAACAAAAAAAAAATTCAAAATTTCCGGGCTGACCCGGAACCGGCCTGGATAGGCCCGTGAACCGGCGGGCCGACCCGGCCCGGTGAACCGTGCACGCCACGGGCCGGTTCCGGTTCCGGAAAATGTGTCTACTCATACATATGGTAATACTCATACTCATTACTACGTATACTAACATTGATACTAATATGGATATTTATATTGATACTAATACTAATATTCATACCGATACTCATACATATACTCATATTCATACTCATATTAATATTGATAATGGTAATAATACAGATAATAATACTGATACTACTATTGATAGTTGATACTCATACTAATGGCAATGCTAATAATGATGTTAATGCTACTAATAATAATCATATTAATTTTAATACTAATTATAATACCCATATTCATACTCATACTCAAATTCGTGTTATACTGTACCACCATTAATGTTATTATTCAAATTAAAAATACAATGTTTTCTTTTTTAAGTTATACAATATTTAAGCGAAATAATATGTATTTATTAAATAATATGTTGGTAAAATAATTTTCTTAAATCATGAATTGATATGCAAAATAAGTTAAAAAATGAACTACTTATATATTACCTATAATAATATTGAAATAATTTACTTATATATTAGTTAACATTAAATAATTATCGGAAATTTAAAAAAAATGAAACATGCAGATTTGGTGGAACTACATTCTGTATATTAAAAAAGGTGTAATGTATTAGGCATTAAAATATATGGAAATGATAATTAAAAAATGGGTTTTATGGATGAAATCTTGAAATTGTCAAATTCATTAATTAAACAAAGGATTTATAGTAAGAATATAAAATAAAACAGATATTGAGGAAAATAAAATACAAAATAAAAAATAAAAGCAAAATTGTGAGAAAAAGTAGAGTAGTGTTGTTATTTTTCAGTACAATTTATTTCATAAATATAAACATATTTTCCTAATATAATTATTTGAAATGAAAAATCAAAGTAAAATAATTCCATATCTTTTTTTTCGTGAGTAAATTCTTTCATATCATTCTTTGATTGCTTTTTTTTAATTAATATTCTAATTAATAAATATAGATAATACATTCTAATTAATAAATATAGATAATACATTCTAACAAAAAAATCATAAACTTTAGTTAACTGAAGATAATTAATAAACGATTGAACATATACTAAAAGTCCTGATACATTATATAAATATTCAAATAATTATAAAAGTAACTAAAAGAGTATGACAAAAAAATTAATGAACAGTAAATAATTATAACAGTATT
>NW_012193023.1:470508-545366 GCF_000504015.1 Erythranthe guttata | reverse complement strand
AAAAAAAAGTTATGAAGTATTCCACTATTGTTTTAGAGACTACAAATTTGACTTGACATATTTGTATATTATTGATATATTGTAATATCTACAATATGTAATGATTTCAAGTGAATTGTTTTTTTAGATGAAGTCGGATGGATTTAGTGAATGTGGTGGATGTCGATCGGATTTTATAGTTAGGTAGATGTGGTGAAAAAAATAAATGTAATATTTATTAGGAAAATGTATTAATGTTAGAAAATATATATATGGTGTAAATTTGGGAAAATATTTAATTGTAATTAGATATGATTATTGAAATTATACAATCACCTTTCAGAAATTATAGTCGAAATATTATTAAAAAAATATCTTGAGCAGTACTCCTGGCACAAAAATTAACGTGTTCAAGGGGTCGTAAATGAAATTAAATAAATGTTATAAAATGGAAAGTGTATACAATTAATAAACAAATCAATTGAGGATATTCATCACAAAAATATTGATCCAAAATTTTAAGAAATCAACACCGGTAATTGAGCCAAATTTCAACATCACTTTATTATTACTACCAAATGATTTGTAATACAAATATATTTAAGAGAAAAATAAAAAGATAAGGAGGAGAGGAAGAAGAAGAAAAGCTGAATATGGTTCCGCATTTACACAAGATTAGTTTTACTGGAATATGATGTCAATTTGAACGAACAAACATTTTTCTTCAAAAATCAATTCCTACCAAATGTGATTAATTTTGAACATTTTTTAGCACAACCTAATTTAAACATTAATAGTATTAATATAGTATATTTGAAATTGACTTTTTTTATATATAATTTCTCACGTTCAAATAATTGTATTAAACTTGTAGTTTCCACATCACTGTGTTAAATTAAAATCTATTAATCTTCTCATCTCATAAATATTATTTTTTAATAAAATAAATATTTACATGATATTATACGATCTTGTATTCTTATAATATTTTTAATGCAATAAAATAAAAAATGCATTAAAAATGTAGCACTACTGTAAATTAATCTAAAGAACATTTTGGATTTAATTAGAACTTGTTTGTTAGATGAAAATTAAGAATCTAACAAAATTGGATTGTGCTTAACAAATGGAACAAAGTTGCACAACACATGAATTCAATCGAATCAATCAAGCAATTTATATTTACAATTTGTTTATAAAACACAAATATGAATACAAATTGCACCTAACGAAAATTAATATTTCGGTCATAACAACTTGATGTAAGACATAATAATTTATATTCAACTTTTTGACTGTTACAGTACTCATACAAAAAAATTATTATTGATTACATCATACTCCATATTCTTCAGTACGTAACCATTATTGTTACATAATTTGCACAAATTGGTAAGGTTCTGCAAAAGGAAATAAGAAAAGGAAAAAAAACCAATGAAACAATGAACAACGAAAAAATAAAATAACAATATATAATAATAATAATATAGTTAATAAAAATGAAACTATAAGAAAAAAAAAATATAAGAAAAAATGAAAGCAAAAGAAAAATTGATAAGAATCATATTGGGACAAAAAAAAAACTTTGAATAAAAATGAAAATATAAGAAAATTGGGATAGGAAAAATTAATGGAAGTTGCCAAACATAAAAAAAATAAAGAAGTAAGGAGAAATAAAAGAATTTTACCGAAACAACGGATATTAAAGATACAAATAATGATGCGAAAAAAAAAAGAAAAAAAAAAAGAATGTTAACAATACCATAAAGACATGATAATAAAAAATGAAACAATATTAATTAAACAAAGAATTTAAAAACAAAAATTTGTTGATACATTGTATACACTTATTTGTTTTATTAAGTGTAACAACGAATATCAATGAAACCAAAACATCAAGAAGAACATAATACATTGAATTCCAATTTGTTAAAGATTATGGAAGATCCAGAGCGTGGAACGACTTTGATTGATTCCCTACATGAGACGCACATACATGGATCGAAATTAGGATCAAAATACGCGTTGCAAAGAACACATTTTTTGATCTTCATAAAGTACGCACGACTTTATTTAATAAGTACTGCATGAAAACAATAAAAAAAAAGTATATTAAAATTAAAACCCAAGAGAAAGAAATACAAATAGTACTAATATGTATATATAAAATTAATTATGAATATGAAACTATGCATATATACTTATAATAATTTATAAGAAATGATAAAAAAAAATGTAATATGAAACTGTATAATACGAACATTGTGCACTTTGTAATCGAATGGTGGTAGAAAAAAATGAAATGAACATTGAGGGGTTTATATAGTATTGAAAATGAACTTAATTCTACGAAAAAATTCAAAATTCAAAAGATTTATATATTAGTAAATGAAATCAAATCAAACAAAGAAAGGAAACAACAAAAAAAAAAAATAATAACTTGTGGAAAAAAATCTTGCAATATAAAAGAAGATACGATTTTTATTTTTTACCATTCAATTTTGAATTAAAGTATAAATTAAATCAATCAAAGATGATATGATGGAATTTTGGAATATTAAAGATTCCTTTATATTGGTGATTTGATATTTTATTTGAAATAATAATTAATAAATATAATGCATAATCCGTTTTATAGTTCGGGCCATATTATATATTAAATAGTGTTTTCCAAATATACAACCAACAATTAATCCACCGTGCATTGCATATTTATTAAATAATATAATTATTTTTAATTTGAAATATGGTATAATAAAAATTATATAAAAAAAATAGTGTATATTTATTAGGGTTAAATACAGTTTGCACCCCTAAAGTATACCCTCTGTAACACTTACCCCCTTAAAGTATCATTTGTAACACTTACCCCCCTCAAGCACAATTTAATTTTTATTTTAAATTTTAACACCTTAAAAAAATTGTTTTATTAAAAGGAATAACTAAAAGAATAATTAAATTATACAACTAAAAAAATCTGTTGAAAAATACAATATTTCCAAATTTATAAATATTATCTTGCGTTGGATACTTATTCAATAAATAACATCTAATTTTTGTTGAACCATTTAATCAAAAATACTCTATCGATAAATTTTAAGAAATCAATACATAACTAATAGAAGTCTTAAGTATTTAAATTTATTTTAGTTCATTAATTTTTTTAAATATATTTTCATTCATTATTATCCAATATATATTACTTTTTAATTTTTTTTCAATAATGAATTTTAGTTACTTTTCAATCTTCTACGAACCGTTAATGTTTATTATTTTAAAAATTTTAAAATATAAAATAACTGATGTGAGGGGGGTAAGTGTTACAAATGATACTTTAAGGGGGTAAGTGTTACATGAGCTATACATCAGGGGTGCAAAGTGTATTTAGCCCTATTTATTAAATACTTCAATTAAAAACTAAAACATTTTATTATTATTATTATTATTTTTAATGGAATGGATATTCGAATATTCTAAAATATTTAAATTAAAAAAAAAAAAACAACATATTCCTTTATTTTAATATTTTATTATTTAAAAAAAATATTTTTTTTATGAAAATTATTTGAATATTCGTAAAACAATTGAGTTTCATGAATTTATTTGAATAAATATATTTTGAAATACTGAAAATATAAATAAGATTTTTTTATTCGAATTTATAAAATATTAACTTTGGAAATAATATATATACATGTGGTAATTATTAAATGATTGTGTAAATGTAAAATAGGAAAATACTTAAAAATATCCATAAATAAAAATGCCACCTAATCAATTGAAGAATCCACCTAATCAATTGAACTCCAACTAAGCAATTTTGACAAATGACATCATCATTTGCCACATGTCAATCATTGAGGGCATAGATCCTCTTTTTATATTATATATAGATTGAATTTGAGAATACCATTATAACTTTAGTTTACTACTAATTAATACCATTGAATAATCAAAGGGATATATCCTTAAGTTGATCGAATAAGTATTTTTTTTTTTGAACTACGACGGTGAATGCTAATTTACCCAAGATTAAAGTTTAAACTTTCAGCAGAAAAAGCCATTATAAAAGTCAATTGGTTGAAGATTGAAATGAATCATGGTTCGCTAAAACGTTGCGGGCACTGTCGTTCCATTGCAACGTTGCGAAATTTAATTAATGATAAAAAATATAATTTATTTCAAACATGTTTTTAATAACAACATTACATTACAATAATATGCAAAATATTACTCTATCCGTTCCTATATGTGTCGTTTTTCATATTGAGCAAGTCTTAAGAATATGAATCTCAATAAATATGTCTTGATTTTAGAAAAGTAGATATAGATAGACCAAAATACTCATGTTTTCTAATTAATGCAGAAAGAGTGTTGGAGAGTTAATAACAATATAATAAAAAAATATGTAATTAATGCAGCATTGGAATTGTAGAGTGACAGATAATATGGAGAAAAAAAAAATTCTTAAAAGAGATATATAGTGTGGAATAGAGAGAGTATTACAATTTGAAAATAAATATTACAACAGTCTTATATTAATATTATGAAATTACATGCAATATTACAAATATTTATAGATGTGAATGAATTTTAGAAAAATAAATATAATTATTCCTACTTTATATCCAGGAGCATGTGTCTCTAAATTATTTGTTAAGTCAATAATTAAGTGTGGAAATCGTCTGTTTGAAAATAAAACAGCTGAATTGACGATTCAAACAACATGCGATCAAACGGTCACTAATTAATTTAATATTTTTTTTAGGGGTAATTTTCTATAGACCCTCCATTATTAGATTATATTGATTAAAATTCAAGTCATAAGACCAATATTGCTATAAGCTCCTACTACTTGTTATGGCTGATTCGCCCTTTAGTAAAAATAGAAAATTTGTATTCTTAAATTTATATATTCCTATTAATCCTCCACAAAAATCGGTTTTATCATAAATCGTGCTGTAAAACGTCAATTGCAAATCCTCCCCAAATTGCATTTTTCCATCGTTAATCTCTCGAAAAACAAAACTTCTCACTACTCCATTTTCTTCAATGCATTCTCTGTAACACTATCGTTCTTCTCGAGAACAATGGAATCTCTATAACTTCTGCAAATCGCCAACAAAAAAAACACATCCTAGAGGATAGTGCAAAATCGAAACGTACGATAATTTGATTTGTAGTTTTTTAAATGTCTTTAATGGCGATTCATTGACGGAATGCATGGGTTATTTTTATAACATAAGTGAAAGATGCAAATAGAGGTTTTAACCCCATGTAATTTTTATTTTTATGTTTTGTTTTGACATTATTTTTTGTTTGGATTTTACTGTTCGAGTTACAATATTTTGCCGGCTGTTTTGCATTTTTGTTACATCTTTTTAGATCTCGATTGCGATTTTTTGTTTTGTCGTCTTTTGTGCTTTTCGGCCCTTGGGAGTATTTTGTTGAATTTGTATTTTTCCTCCTAAATTCGTTGATTGTTTGTTTGGAGTTTCCTGTTTTGTGTTACATTATTTTGTGTTTTCATTTTGCTGTTTTGTGATACATTTGTTTTTTTTTTTCATGTTATTTTCTGGTGTCGATTGCAACATATATTCGATTTCGCTGTTTTT
Organism: Erythranthe guttata; assembly: GCF_000504015.1. The sequence goes on along the minus strand of NW_012193023.1, from coordinate 539,772 downwards.
TTTTTGTTTGCAATTTGTTGTTTCTAGCGTAGTGTATTATGCACTTTGATGTTTATTTTGCATTTCGCACTTTGATGTTTATTTTGCATTTTGCATTTTGCATATATGATGTAATCTTTGATATTGTATATTTCATTTGAACTTTGGTATATTCTTAGTCATCTTGTGCTTTTTAAATTGCATTTTATTGTTTCAAAATTACAATTTGCATTTGATGTTACCAAATGCACCTTGCATATTGTTATGTGCAATTGATGTACATGGATTATAGGTACCGACATGGTTGTGCAATAATTTTTTTTTTCAATTGAACAGTTGATTTGACGAAGGGGATGAGGAAAGTAGATGAATCATTTGCCACTTCAAAAAGAGGAAAGCAACGATGAATCAAGCCAAATCTATTTGTACGGTAGCACGGAGCCATATTATGTTTCGACATCGCCTCAACAAAAACCATATTTGGTTGATTGTGGGATTTTTGTCTTGTATATGGCAAGGCAGTTGTGCATCAACAACCATTAGTGAGAGAAACTGCAGCAAGTGGGATTATCGCACTCGAAAAACTTTTAATTATCAGTTCTTGAACGACGAGTATACCGTTGAGTTTAATTAGAATTTTTTATGATATTTACTTATGTTTAGCAGAACTTTGTTTTTTATTTGTGGCATTATATTTTTCTTGGATTTTGATATGAACTATTTTCTAATATATTCCAAATTCATGCAGTTATTTTGTGTATTGGTATATGCTTGCCAATTCATAATTTCTTATAAATTCAGTAAATTGTTAAAAAAAAACGGGCAAAGTGTCACAGGGCTTTAGTCGATTTTTTTTATGCTATACACTGCTGCAACAAAATTCTCACAGAGCTTTAGTCCTCATTCGCTGTTATAGTTTGCATTTTGCTGTTGTAATTTATATGCAAACTGCAAAGAACATGCAAAGTTCAAATAATACATTATCAACTGCAAAAACAAATATATGGCGTCAAAAGTGTAGATATATTATACCAAAAAAATACATCATATATAACATTAACATGCACAAATATATTCGAGCAACAACATAAAAATCAAAAGTGCAAACAACATGCCAACAACTCAAAAAAAATATATAACATCATGATGCAGCGAGCGTTGTAAGATGAATCCGGCTTGCCGAGATAACCAACCTTCTTTGAATCTACACAATCTTAATAGATAAAATTGCAGAAACAAAGGCATCCAAGTACTGAAAATACTTAGGAAAGTAAGAACAACCCTTGAGCTTTTTATTTATTTCCACTCCAAATCTGCCTTCAAACTAATCTAATACAACTTATGATAAAAGCATAAAAGAAACTCATAAGACACAAATGAGGACTTCCACATGCATTCACGTGAAAGACTTTGACCATTTATTTTTCATTTCATTTATTTTAGTAAAGGTAATTTTAATGTTTCTTGCTGTCAAAACCTCTTGGAATTCGTCAAAACCTCTTGGAATTCTTGTGGATGTTTCTCTAGACCTTCTTAGTAGTTAATAGCCATTAACACTACATTATCCTCCCCCAGTTGAGAAAAATTCGCCCTCGAATTTGCAGCTTCATCTTCAGAGTTATCACCATGATATGGAAGTAAATGTTTCACATTGAAAACATCAGACGTGCGGATATGACTTGGAAGCTTCAAGCGGTAGATCTTTGCAATTATCTCCAAGGGCCCAATTTTGCGAGCCGATAATTTATTATACTCTCCCACGGGAAATCGATCCCTGGTAAGAACTGCCCAGACATAGTCCCCGACTTCAAACTCCAAAACGCGACGTTTGCCATCTGCTACTTGTTTGTACTTGGCAGTAGCTAGTAGTAGATTTTGTTGAGTAGCCCGGTGGATATCTTGAATCTGAGTAATGAAATCCCCAGCCTTGCTATTCAAGCGTTTCACACTTGGTAGTGGTGCCAAGTTTAGCGGGGCTCGTGGTTCATATCCATAGTTGATATAGAAAAGACTGAATCCCGTACTACGACTTTGAGAGTGATTATACGCAAACTCGGCTTGGTACAATTTTTGATCCCATGACTTCAAATGATCCCCGACCAAGCTCCGCAATAAATTTCCCACTGAACGATTAACAACTTCTGTTTGCCCATCGGTTTGGGGATGATAAGCACTACTGCAATTGAGTGTTGTACCGGAAAGTCGCCACAGACTTCGCCAAAAGTGACTCAGGAAACGCGTATCTCGATCAGAGACAATGGTTAAAGGTAACCCGTGCAAGCGATACACCTCCCTGAAATATAAATAAGCCACGTTACTCGCGTCTGATGTTTTTTTGCAGGCAATAAAATGAGACATCTTTGAAAAGCGATCCACGACAACAAAAATCGAATCCATTCCTCGTTGAGTTCTTGGCAGTCCCAATATAAAATCCATGCTAATATTTGTCCACGGTTGAGTAGGTACCGGCAGTGGCATGTATAACCCGGCATTTGTAGCTGTTCCTTTTGACACTTGACAAACTCGGCAACCTTGCACAAATTTTGTAACTTCTCGTCGAATAGACGGCCAAAAATATGAATTTTTAACCAACTGTCATGTCTTATCCCTTCCCATATGCCCTTCATTATGTAAATTCCTGAACATTTTTTGCTCGAAGACTGCACTCCGGCACGCATAATTGAGTTCATTTAAAAAGAAAGCCGTCGTGCAAAAGAAATTCAGATTTCTCGCCATTTTGAACAGCAGACATTATCTTTGAAAAGTAGGGATCAGTGAGTAGTAACTCTCGAAAATTCTCAAATCCAAGAACCTGAGTATGCATCATTGTAAGGAGATTGGAACGACGACTTAGTGCATCGGCGACTTTATTCGTAACACCAGATTTATGTTTAAGAACAAAGGTGAAACCGTTGCAAATATGATGTCCACTTCACATGTCTGTCCGAAAGCTTTTCTTGGGTGTGAAGATGCTTCAATGCTTCATGATCAGAGTACAGTATAAATTCCTTGTAAGAAAGATAAGACTTCCAGTGCTTTAGAGCTTGAACCACGGCGTAAAATTCCACGTCATAAGTGCTGTAATTGAGTTTTGGCCCGCTCAATTTCTCACTAAAAAAAGCGACTGGCCTCCCATTCTGACTAAGAACTGCCCCTATACCGATTCTTGAAGCGTCACAATGCATCTCAAAAAGCAAAGAGAAATCGGGTAAAGCGAGAACAGGAGCTGAAGTTAGATTTTGCTTGATGATTTGGAAAGCATCGATTGCAGCCTCACTCCAATTAAATTTTCCAACCTTCATACAGTCAGTTATAGGAGCCATGATAGTACTAAAGTTGGAAATAAATCTCCGATAAAATGACACTAAACCATGAAAACTCCGCACTTCATGAATATTCGTAGGAATAGGCCTTTTAATGACTTGTACTTTCGATTCATCAACACTTATCCCATCTTTTGAAACTTCATAACCAAGGAATAAAACTCGATCAGTCATGAAAGCGCATTTTTTAAGAGCAGCATAAAATTTGTGCTCACGTAATAATGAAAGAACTTCTTTCAAGTGATTCAAATGTAAGTCAAGGTCAGCACTATATATCAAGATATCATCGAAATAAACCACCACGAATTTACCGATGAAAGGACGAAAGAGTTCGTTCATTGTGCACATAAAGGTACTCGGAGCATTTGACAGCCAAAATGGCATGACCGTCCATTCATAAAGGCCCTCTCGAGTCTTAAAAGCGGTCTTCCACTCATCTCCTTTGCGAATCCGAATTTGATGATATCCAGATTTTAGATCAAGTTTGCTGAAGATTGCAGCTCCACTTAGCTAATCCAATAAGTCATCTAACCGCGGAATAGGAAAACTGCAGCGTACCGTAATTCGGTTTATTTCTCTACTGTCTATGCACATGCGCCAAGTTCCATCCTTTTTTGGTATGAGCAAGGCAGGGACACCACACGGACTGAGACTCTCTCTCACGTATCCTTTCTTTAGCAACTCTTCTACTTCGCGCCGCAACTCCTCATGCTCCTTCGGACTCATACGATAATGTGGGCGATTCGGTAATTTAGAGCCCGGAACAAGATCGATTTGGTGTTGAATCTTTCTCAAAGGAGGCAAATCTGGAGGTAAATCAACCGGAAAGACATCCGAAAACTCTTCAAATATCGCCTTAGCCTCATTTGGAACCTCTACCTCTATGGAACTTTCAACTCCAAGTACTACATAAACAACACCAAATTTATTCATTTCTTTCTCGAATCGATTAATCGCCAACAAACTTGATCCCGTATCATCCCAAGGTTGACGGCTGCAATCTTTACTAGGGAGGAGACGAATTTTTATCTTATCGAACAAAAAACTATATGTATTATTTCTTCCATCATGACAAGCACTTCTATCGAACTGCCACGGTCGACCTAAAAGAAGATGACATGCATCCATCTTGACAACATCACACTAGGCTTGATCCTTATATTTTAAACCAACGGAAAAAGATACCAAGCATTTTTTTGTCATAGCCAGTTCACATCCTTTTTCGAGCCAAGATAATTTATACAGACGAGGGTGTTTTACAGTTGCCAAATTTAATTTTCTCACTGCTTCTTCAGAAACAACATTTTCAAAACTTCCAGAGTCAATCATGAATTTACATACCATTCCACCGATTGTGCAAGTGGATTAAAAAATATTGTGTCGAAGCCAACTCTCGTTATTGGATCCATGAGGAGCAAAACATACTCTCCTAACAACCAAAAGAGGACCTGTATCGCCGCTTACAATTTCTTCATCAGTATCATAAGAAGGTTCTTGTTCCACTTCGTCTAAAATTTCCTCGTCACCTTCAACAAGAGATTTTTCCCAGATCTATCTTCTTTCCGACATTCGGATGCTTTATGACCAGGTTCGCCACATTTAAAGCAACGGGGTCCACTCGAACTAGTTCGCACGGAATTATTTGGGGCTGTAAGAGGATGTTTTGCTGTTGTACTATCTGATAAAGTGGGTTTGGAAAAATTTCCAACACCACGAGGGGCTCCTCCGCTACTTGTCCAACCAAGATTCCCGGGTCGCCGATTAAATTGTTTTTCCAAGGAACACGCTCTTTGATGTGCTTCTGCTATAGAAAAGAGATCAAATAAATTGAGAATTTCCTGAATTTGAGGGCGCAACCCACCAATATATCGTGCCACCGTTTGCTCGTCTGACTCACAAAGATCATTAAACAAAGCCAACTTATAGAATTTTGTAGTATAATCATCTACCGACTTGTTCCCTTGTCTCAAATTCTGGAATTGTTGGAATAACATACTTGCGTAATTGTGCGGTAAGAACGCTGCACGCATATACTTTTTCAATTTATCCCAAGATGTAATCCTCTCTTTTCCTTGCCTAGTACGATTAGCTTTGTTATGTTGCCACCATGATGCAGCCCTTCCACGAAATTTTGTAGCGACTAAGCCAACCTTCTTATTTTCTGGAACTTCCTTGAAATCAAGGATCTCCTCAGTAGAAGCAAACCACTCCAATAATTCCTCGGCTTGAAGGTTGCCATGAAATTCTGGAATATCCACTCTTATACCAGATTCTCATCTATGTGCACTAGAGTTTTCTCGATCTCCTCTAAAATAACCTCGTCGTTGGCGATTTGTCTCACCAAATGGATTTTGAAAGTACTCTCCTTCTACGTCAGAAAATTCGTCGTCGACCGATGGTTGGGGTGATGGATTATGTTGGTGTTGATTTCGTAGTTCTGCGTTTTCACGCATCAATGCTTCCACTTGCTGAGTTAATCGAGCTATTTCATCACGTTCGTAAACATCGTTGAGATTGGCTTCTCGACCACGACCACGTCCTCTAGTACGGGCCATCCTACAGGAAACGAGCGCATGCTCTGATACCAACTGATGCAGCGAGCGTTGTAAGATGAATCCGGCTTGCCGAGATAACCAACGTTATTTGAATCTAAAAAATCTTAAAGATAAAATTGCAGAAACAAAGGCATCCAAGTACTGAAAATACTTAGGAAAGTAAGAACAACCCTTGAGCTTTTTATTTATTTCCACTCCAAATCTGCCGTCAAACTAATCTAATACAACTTATTATAAAAGCATAAAAGAAACTCATAAGACACAAATGAGGACTTCCACATGCATTCACGTGAAAGACTTTGACCATTTATTTTAGTAAAGGTAATTTTAATGTTTCTTGCTGTCAAAACCTCTTGGAATTCGTCAAAACCTCTTGGAATTCTTGTGGATGTTTCTCCAGACCTTCTTCGTAGTTAATAGCCATTAACACTACATCACATCATAGTGTAAAATATAGTCTGCTTGAAATAGCAAAACGCAAAACAAAAATCCACCAACATCGAAAAATGTGCAAATCGACATAAATAAATGAAAAAACACTTGATGTTTGTTGTTCGATATGGACATTATAAAATGATGTTTTGCTGTTTGATGTGTGTATTATGAATGGATGTTTAAAGTTTGATATTTACAGAACATATATTAACAGTGACAATCAAGTATGAAAAAAAAAACTTAAAACAGTAAATAAAAGCATTAAAAGTGTAAAAATATATTCGAGCAAAAAACACATTATATACGTAAACTGCAAGAATTAAAAGCAAAGTGCAAATAGTACCATACTAACAACAAAAAATAAATATATAACAACAAAGTGTAAAAAAAATAGCAAACAACAAACACAATTTTCGTCTCAAGATAATCAGATTTAGTCGATGTCCTTGAGCCTCTAGATACGGAACTGCTCTAGCGATGAAAGAAGAAATTAAAATAGCGGCGGAGAACGAACGAGCCATTTTGTTCTCGTTTTGATTTGTACGAAGAAAAAAAAAACTAAAGAAAATCTTCTCTTGATGAGCAAATAAAGAGAAAATATGTGAATCGGGCTCAATCTAATTCTATATGGTCATTTTCTCCTTCAATCTTGCACCGTCAACCCTAAAAAAATCACAAAATTTAATTTAATGCTTGCCAAATTGAATCAAAAGTCTGAATTCAAATTTCAATCTCGAAATTTAAACGAGAGATTTTGCAAAACAAAATGAGAGTGTTGTCAAAGATGAACCAACCACGTTTCATAAACTCCCTTCCAGGATGAGTTTTTTTTTCCCAACCAATTTCATAACTCCCTTCCAAGTCTTATGACGTGATATATGGATTTATTCTCACAATTTACGTAATTAAAGACTTCCATAAATAAATAATTTATTGTTTAAGGGTGTTTCTGTCCATATGCATATTGATTTTATTTCATTTAATTGATTTTTTTTAGTCAAATGGCCTGTAGCTATACTAATCTAAGGGTCCATTTGGATGGAGGGATTTGGAGAGGGATTTGATTTGGGGAATGGATTTGAAATGACTCCAATTTTGGAGTCATTTGAAATCCATCACTATTGCTCCAAAATCAACTAAAAATAAGGGATGGGGATTTGAAATCCATCTCCAAATCCCTCAATCCAAACAAGTCCGAGGGATTTGTTATTATGGATTTGAAATCCCTCTCCCAAATCCATCCATCCAAATGCACCCTAATAGATTGGACTCCTACCTATAAGTTTGAAATAAGAGAGTATAGCTAATTATCCCTTTTTTTTATAGAACAAATCTTGAATTGGCCAGGAAGACGGTTCATGAAACGGCGAGAACCTTCAATTCACAAGCGAATTAGCAATATATTTATGTTCTAGAACTTGTAGTTTTGAACCTTGAACCGACGGTTCTAAAGAAGTGCATACTCCGAAGTGTGATCAAGCAATTTCAGAACCATGGTCATGCAAATAGTAATTTTTATCAAACTCGTATTTTCCTAGAAACTAGCTCGTTTTCCTAAGTTATTTGTTAAGCAAAAAAATAAGCATGAAAATCGTTTATTTGAAAATAAAACGGAAGAGTCCACGATTCAAACCGTCGAACAAAGGATTAAACTGTTACTTATTAATTTGTGTTATCTAATTTAGAACAAATCATGAACCAGATATTCTGAGTTGGAGAAAATTGCGTAGCACTAGTGGTGACGGATCGGCGATTGAGACCATACATTATTTCTCACACAATCATAATACATACTAGTCTACCGCTTCGTCAGGCACTGGGTAGCCTCAGGCTCTGGGACGAGTAATACGATGGAAAATCGAGCTAGGGCAGTACGACATAATATATCACCGTCAAATCACTATTAAACGGTAAGCCTTGGTAGATTTTGTCCATAAAATTACAATGGTGATTATCAACGGATCTTGAAAGATGTATGTCCACGGATCCTCAATCATTGGACAAAGTAGATGGATAATTTGCTATAAAAAACGAAGAACACAACTAGGAACACCCAATATACACCGGAGAACACAATCATCGGCCATCCGCCACTCTTATCCTTGAAGTGAGGCATGCAGGCCGATTGGAATGGAAGCCGGATGAAAAATTGGAGGATGCCACCATTAGAAGTCGGTCAGAAAACCTCTAGAAACGCGAACACAACCATTCCAGGAAACATCTTATAGGAAGAGTAGAATAGGGAGAAAGAAGAGAAATAATAACGTAATAGAGTAGAAACCCCCATTCTGTTATGGGTTGATTACATGGAATATATATAGAGAAATATTGCAAGGTAATAGAGTTTGACTAGGTAACTAAATCATAACTAATCTAGGTAACCGAATCATACTAGAATCCTAATACTAGGAGAGTTCTATAATATAATATTCTCTAATACGCCCCCGCAGTCGAAACATGACGAACGTGAAGACTAGACAAGCACTTGCTAGCACGCTCCCGCAGTCGGAACGAATAAACTCCAACAGTGAAGACTGGAAAGAAAACCCGGGAAATCGAGTCCTTGGTGAAAATATCTGCCAAATTAATAGAAAGAAGAAAATAACATGGAGATTCTTGTTCTTTTTTTTAATAGAAAACCCCCATTATGTTATGGGTGATAGAAAAATAAGCAACTTTTTTTATTTATTTATTTATTTTATTTTTTATTATCGAGATAGATAGAAGAGATGAGAGAGGGGAGAAGAAGATTGGGTGGTATTCGCCGGCCATGGAGAATTTTATCGAGATAGAGAGAAGAGATGAGAGAGGGGAGAAGAAGATTGGGTGGTATTCGCCGTCCATGGAGAAGAGAAGAGGTGGCGGCTAGGTTTTAGACCATTGAGAAGAAAAGAGGAAGAAGAAGAAGAAAGAGATAGAGAAGATAGCCACATTTAGACCATGGAGAAGAAAAGAGGAAGAAGAAGAAGAAGAAAGAGATAGAGAAGATGCACCACCGAGGAGGGAGAAAATTCGGGTGGTGTTCATAGAAGATAGAAAAGAAAAAGATAAAATTAGAGTACCACCACTGGGGGAGGAAGAAGATTGGGTGGTCACCGCCATGAAGAAGAAAGGCGGCTAGGTTTTCACCGCCATAGAGAAGGAAGGCGGCTAGGTTAAAAAGCCATAGAGAAGGAAGGCGGCTAGGTTAAAAAACCTAAACCTGGTGCTCTGATACCATATAGGAAGAATAGAATAGGGAGAAAGAAGAGAAATAATAACGTAATAGAATAGAAACCCCCATTGTGTTATGGGTTGATTACATGGAATATATATAGAGAAATATTGCAAGGTAATAGAGTTTGACTAGGTAACTAAATCCTAACTAATCTAGGTAACCGAATCATACTAGAATCCTAATATTAGGAGAGTTCTAATATAATATTCTCTAATACATCTGGCCTTCAATCCCAGCTTCCGTGACCTCATGCACCAATAGTAATAATAATAAGAAGAAGTACTCGATGTGACATTGAACCTTGGAGGTGAAATTTGTTCACTTTGGAACAAGGGCGGGCAAAAGTTGAATCGGGCCAAACATGAGAGACGAAAAGTGTAATTATCCCATAGTTTAATACTTTAAAAATCACAAATGAAAAAGAAATTGTTCATTATTTACATGACAAAATCACAAATTAAATACATTAGATGGATATTCAAACATAAAGGAAGGCATGCACAACCCTTTTGCCAAGGCATATGCAACCAAATTCTTCGTCTTATCTCTCACCACATATCTCCCAAAGAAGATGAACTCGAAGAATCGAAAGGGGAAACTCTTCTCCTTTTAGTGGGCACTATATTTCCTGAAGAGAACTCTTCGGATGCGTAATATTTATCGAGAACAGACAGAAGCGCCTGACGCACGGAAGTAATAAGAAGTTGGCTTTCTTGATCTCCGATATCTTCAGCATTATTTGTAGCGTCATTTTGTCCTGAAATCAAGAAAACATTCACCATTCTACTCCCCATAGTAGCTATCTCAGCCCTAGTGATATTCGCATTCAATGGTAGGGTTTCGTCGAGAGCTTGTCTTAAATCAGAGAGAAGCTCGTGAGTAAAATCGCAACAAAGAGATGCCCGGATGGAAACGGATGATGGTTTACAATTGTTTGGGTTTTCGTCTTTGTGTTGTTCGACTATGACTTCGTCCACTTCTGTCGGGACAAGTGCACCATTAGTAGCTTCGACCATGCTTCGTCTCAGTTCCTTCACTCGATTCACAACTTCACCCAATAGTGCTGCTTTGTCCATCTGCTAGTGTGAAATGTAAATAAAAAGATCATCGTGCCTAAATTAAACTTGCTGCATTAATTCCCATTAGCTAGGATTATCAAATTGTTTTCCTTATTTCTCTTCATTATTTTGAAATTTAATAAAAGCATGATTTATTATTGGATCCCCCTATCCAATATTTTATTATTTATTAATTGGCGGATACTAAAGAACTACAATTTTATTTTATCAATCAAAGAAATATTCGGAACTAAAATCCGATTGGGAATCTGAATTTTCGGTAATTTTATTTACCATTCTAATTCCATTCCGAATAAATTAGGAAGAATCGAAAATCGGAAATAAAAAAAAATATTAAATACAATTTGCATCCTGTACTATCGTCACTGTCACATATACTCTCTGTACTATGAAATGCGACAAAACAGCCCCTCACCTTACCAGTCCACCAGTCAACTCTAACGGTGTTAGTTTTTGCAGTGTAGTTACATATTACCCTTACTCTTATTTGATAGAAATTCAATGTAACTTGGGCAAAAAAAATTCGAACACGTGCATAAAAACAAAAATAGTTCGAAAAAAATATGACATGTAGTGTTTGGACCTAAAATATGAATTTTGAGAATTTGAACTACCGGAAGACATTTTTAAACTGAGTAATTTATTTAGAAATTTAAAAAGAAATTAAAATTAATTTCTAGAATATAAAATTTGTTCAGAAATTTTGGTTAAAAGAAAGGGCTGGGAACGAAACTTAGGAAGAAATTTGGAGGAAATTGAGTACAAATGAGTGAAAAATAATGCACACTTTTATACACAATCGAAGGGGTATTTGGGTCAGAAATTTTCCAATAGCTATTGATAGGGACAACATTTGTAACATAGATGGAAGGCATGGGTTGTTTTGTCGTATTTCGGAGTACAGGGGTATATGTGACAGTAGTAATAGTACAGTGGTGCAAACTATATTTATAACCCTTAAAAAATACAGCTCCAAATTTGGATATTTTCCAATTGAAATTGACGGAATTCGAAAATTCCAAACCAATCAAAAAATATATTATATATGTGTTATAATTGGTAAAATGTAATAATTTTACAAGAGTAACTTGTAGTTCAACTGGTAGAGAACTTCTCTTGCAATCTTGAGGGTTAAATTACAAGGGAAAGATTGAAAGTGTAAGTTGCTAATTAAATGCACACTTTGGTACTCGTAACTTTAATTTATTTACTTACAATATCTTTAGCAATTTCACCGATTTTGTCCGAAATTCTCCTATAATTTGTAAATGATCTTTTAAAAAAAATCAAATCCTGGATTCACCACTGCAGCACAGCAGCACAGATCAGTAATAGATAGTAGAGTACAGTTATACCTTAACTGTTCCAGGAATAAGAGTCCTGAGGGTGGCCAAATGAGCGTTGATTCTTTCCCTCCGCCGCCTCTCAGCCAGACTATGATTCCTCAGAGCCACCAAAGCCTTGTCCGCGTTACCAACCTTTGCTCGGCCACTCTTCACCACCGCCGCCCTAACCAGCTCGCCTCTCTCGTTATCCAACACCAATTTTGATGAATAGTTGTCACAAATCCCATCATCAACATTAATCTTAAAATATTCCATCTCTATTTTTTCTTTCTTCGTACGTCGTTAGAAACCGCGGCGGCTGGTGCAAGACGGAGAAATCTCCGGCAGCGAGTACTGTGATTGGGCGGTTCTTGAAAAGGGAAAGCATGTTTCAATTCCTTTCTTTTTTTCCATTGTTATTATGATTTTTACTTGGCCGGGTGCTAGTACTTTAGTCGTTTAGACTTTTGAACTATATATATATATATATATATATATATATATATATATATATCTATATTGGAATAAGTTGTCCATCATAAGCTTATTTGTAATAGCTCCCAACTGATTTTAAGAAAAAAATACAATGTAGTACTAAATTATCCTTCCCGTTATTTTTTTTCTTAGGGATTTTTATGCAAAAGTCCCCAACCAAGCATGTTTATTATTCTAGGTATAGGGGACATATCTCTTTCACCAATAAGCCCATCCCTTTAATATTTATTATAACTAAAGGAAACATTCATGTATATCCCAATATTACCCTCAATCATTTATACCCAATTCTTAATTGTAATCCAAATTAATCAATTTTGTCCATAAAAGTTCAATTTTGACCACAAAAATTCAATTTTGACTTTTTTTTGGAGTATAATTTAATATGCTCCAATTTCATCCTTAACTTAATTTAATCTCAATTTGACCCCAAATTTCACAAATTATTAAATTTTGACCCAAAAATTTTTTTTTTTTCAAAAACATTTTTTTTTTTTTCAAAAAATTTTTTTTTTTCAAAAACTTTTTTTTGCCGCCGGATTCCGGCGTTGACCGGCGGTCAACGCCGGTCTCCGACGTTGACTTTTTAAAAAAAAAAAAAATTTTTGGAAAAAAAAAAAAAAAATTTTCGGGGAAAATTCCGGCGTTGACTTTTTTTTTTTTTTTTTTTCTTTTTTCTTTTTTCTTTTTTTTTTTCTTCTCTTTTCTTCCGGATTTTTTCGCCGGTTTCCGGCGGTCTCTTTCTTTAGTGTTTTTTTAAGTTTTTTTTTTTTTGTTTGGTTTGTTTTGTTTTTCCACGCCCGCCGCTACACGTTGACCGTAATTGTGCTGTCACTGACAGTAATTTAGCGTAATTATACTGTCAATGATAGTTAATTAACGTAATTGTACTGCCGTTGACATTACATTTATGTAATTGTGCTGCCGTTGACAGTAAATTAATTCAATATTATATTTTTTTATTTATTATTATTTTTTTTTATTTTTTTTGATTTGTTGACAAGTCAACGTAATTATATTACTGTCGTTGACAGTAAAATAACTGTAAACACAATAATATTACTGTCAACAACATCAATATTATTATTTTTTTGGGGTGTTTGTTTTGTTCGAGTTATTCACGAAGTAACGTAATAATATTACTGTCTACTATTGTAATATTACTGTTGCTATAGTAATATTACTGTCACTCACAGTAATATTAATTCTTTTGGTTTTTTTTATTTTGTTTACATTTGTTGAACGGACAACATAGTAATATTACTTTATTATACAATAATAATGAATTTTGTTGTGTTAATATTAATGTGCTAGAGATTAATATAGCAATATCAATGTGTTAAACTATAGTTTAGTTAATTTTACTGTGTTTAACAGTAATATAGTTAATATTACTGTCATTCACAGCAATATTGCTGTTTAAACGGAAAAAAAAGTTACAGAAAAAAAAAAAAAAAAAAAAAAAAAAAATTAAAAAGTCAACGCCGGAGACCGGCGTTGACCGCTGGAATCCGGAAAAAAAATCCGGAAGAAAAAAAAAAAAAAAAAAAAAAAAAATTAAAAAGTCAACGCCGGAGACCGGCGTTGACCGCCGGTCAACGCCGGAATCCGGAAAAAAAATCCGGAAGGAAAAAAAAAAAAAATTAAAAAAAAAAAAAATAATAAAAAGTCAACGCCGGAGACCGGCGTTGACCGCCGGTCAATGCCGGAATCCGGCGGAAAAAAAAAGTTTTTGAAAAAAAAAAAATTTGTGAAAAAAAAAAAGTTTTGGGTCAAAATTGAATAATTTGTGAAAGTTGGGGTCAAATTGAAGTTAAAGTAAGTTAAGGATGAAATTGGAGCATATTAAAGTAAGAGGGGTTATTTTAGTCCTTTACATAAATCTGGACCATGTGTGGACTTATTGGTAAAGGAGAATATTGTCTGGATCTCTTTATGAATAAGTTCCCACTGATGGGCTTATTTGTAATATGCCCTTTTTCTTATAGTAATTACATTGTAGCATTATTGAATGTTTTATATAATTTAATCACTCGGTAATTCATTATAGGACTCTAATGATTAAATAGTAGGTGTAAATAAATTGTTCGGTCGACGAGATTCAGTTATACTCAAAGCCGCTATAAAAAATAAAGTCCGTTTTTTAATGGACTATTTCATTAAATTAGTAGCATCTCTCCCTATGAGATTAATTTAATAGGGGACCACTAAATAAGCTAAGTAAAAGACTATTTTATCTAGGGGTGAGCAGGTTGGACACATCAACCCGTTAAAAACCGTCCCGCAAGGACCGGACGGATACATCAATCAATAGAATTGAGTCCTGAAATTGAGAAGATTCGCGAGTTTGGGTCTAAGAATGGTTCAAATATTTTTAATATCCGTGAAACCCGTCTCGCTCCGCCATACAAAACGACATTATATTAGGTAGTATAATAAATTAATAATACATAATACATGCATGAATAAAATATCTCTTACATGTCAAAACTTATATCTATAGCGACGATATTGTCTCGTTTTGTCTATAGTTATGTATTTTTATTTTAAATCTTGTCTTATAAATCTTTCAATTTATTTACTATTTTAATGAATATATGTTAAATCATATTAATTTTGATTTACTCTTGGCATTTATCATTGATAATATTCACGTTGGTTTTCATTTAGATTTTACGCTTGGTTATTCATTTTAATTTATAAATAGTTTTGCGTGAAACTTAAAAATTATTAAAAAAAAATTAACATGGTTGAATTTTGAAGGGTTTGGACCCGTGAAGGTTGGGTCCTATATAAACTCACCATTGGACTCGCCTATCCTAAGCCCGTTGAATACCCACAAGTTTGGTTCCTTAAAATCAAGAACTGTTTGTCAACGGGATGATGGTGGATTTTGCTAGAACCCGCGGGTTTATGACCCGCGCAAACACCTAATTTTATCATTCAAACTACATATTATTTTTGTTGAATAAAATGATTATAGACAAATCATATATAGTAACAAAAATTAACAACTTTAATACAAGTTTTAATTCAATAAACCAAACATCTTACTAATTGAATAATTAATTAGTCTCATGTAATCTAAATATGAAGGGAACAAATATAATTGATGTAATATTGATACTCTAACGTAGCACCTAGTTTAGGGAAAAATAATTCATGGATTAGACGATTAATTTGAAATGGAGGAAGTACATTTTTAAAAGGACATTTGATTTTAAATCTATTTTGCGAAAACATACAACAACTTAAATAAATTACGTCAATGATAAATCATATTTAAGCTCTGAAAACTAATGATCAAAATAGTGTTTGCTTTAGTTTTTATATTATTTAATAATATATTTTACAATCCAACTGTATTAAGAAAGTGTTGTCTAAAATTTCCTCTAAGGAATATATTCCTCAGAAATATAAAAATAAAAGAAGAAGAAACTCGGTATTATGTATACATATTTATTGAAGGAGCTCGGAAAATACTAAACCTTGTGATATGCCTAATTGGGCCAACCCAATAAGCCTACAATTTCTTTATTTACTGGGCCACGAGCCCAATATTGAAGACCACTACTATCGAGGCCCAATCACCTTCAAATAATGTTTTGGCCCGACAACCTCAACTAATTAAACTTCAGCCCAATCAATAAACTATAAATAATCATTTGAACTCATTCCTTAAGGTACGTCCAATTATCTGAGCTATACTTCAACAGGTATTCTCTGGACTATTTCTACTATCCGCACGTCTGACTTGAGCGTCGGAGGGGTTTCCGCCTAGTTCACGTGTTCTATGATCGCAGGTATCTCAAGGTCATCAAGCTCGTGAGTCAGTGATCCACTATGCTCTTCCAGCTCATCATACTTCAACACTCTAAGGTGATCTAACTCTAGAATCATCATTTTGGCGCCGTCTGTGGGAAGGCAAACAAGATCACGTAGCGCGCAAGATGGCCTTGAGACATCTGCTCAGGGGAGTGTGACACTGCTAACAACCTCCCACCTCGTGGAGGCTCTGGCTTGCCAGTTCCTCCTCCCCATGCTCGGGATCCACCACGAGACCCTCCTCGTGATGTCACTAGATCCTCAACATGATCCACTTCTTCCCGCCCCTCGATCGGTTCAGACAACCGAGGAGGCCCTTCAACGCTAGCAAGGGTTATCAACTCCCTGGGGGCTTACCTCTCCCCCCAAAATATTTCGTTCGCCAAGGGTTATCGACTCCATGGGGGTTTACAGTGCCCCCAAAATATTTCGTTCGCCAAGGGTTATCGACTCCCTGGAGGCCTACCTCCGCCCCCCTCGAACGGTTCAGATAACCGAAGATGACCTTCAGTGTACGATCGCGGAAGTTTCAACTCGGGCCACTGAAGCAGTGGCACCATACATCGCCATAGCATAAGCCAACGCTCCTCCTCGTGAGGCCCAACTGGGTCCTCAACAGGATCAACTTCTACTTGCTCCTCGAATGGTTCAGATAACCGAAGAAGAACTTCAGCGTATGATCACGGAAGATTCAACTCGTGCTGCCACTGAATCAGTGGCACCATACATCGCCAAGGTGGGGCATCTCATCCCAAGGTTTCGTGATCACCTCATCCTAAAGTTGGGAGTTATCCCATCCGAAGGTGTTAGGCATCTCATCCCAAGGTTTCGTGATCGCCTCATCCTAAAGTTGGGAGCTATCCCATCCGAAGGTGTTGGGCATCTCAACCCAAGGTTTCGTGATCGCCTCATCCTAAAGTTGGGAGTTATCCCATCCGAAGGTGTTAGGCATCTCATCCCAAGGTTTCGTGATCGCCTCATCCTAAAGTTGGGGGCTATCCCACCCCAAGTTTGGGTATCTAATCACAAGGGTGGTACATCCACTTACCTTTCAACACCAAGGGGTTTCACATCCCATCTCAAGAGTCGGATATGGCTTCCCTACTCAAAAAATAGAACATCATCTCCCAAGGGGTGGACATCAACCACAAAAAAAAAACACCAAAACTCAGCCAAGCCGCTCGCGCCTCCTCCAAGCCGCCCAAGCCGCGAGCCGTCCAAGGCGCGTCAGCCCCACATGAGCTTCCTTTTCCTGCCTCGGGGCGCGCGCCACTAATTACAAAAAAAAAAAAAAAAGAAGAAACGCGCGTGCACAACATGCGCGTGGAATATACGCATCAATCGCGCGGATGCGTGCATGGGCAAGCGCGTCAGAAAAAAAAAAAAAAAAAAAAAGCCTAATTGGGCCAACCCAATAAACCTACAATTTCTTTACCTACTGGGCCACGAGCCCAATATTGAAGACCACTACTACCGAGGCCCAATCACCTTCAAATAAGGTTTTGGCCCGACAACCTCAACTAATTAAACTTCAGCCCAATCAATAAACTATAAATAATCATTTGAACTCATTCCTTAAGGTACGTCCTATTATCTGAGCTATACTTCAACAGGTATTCTCTGGACTATTTCTACTATCCGCACGTCTGAGTTGAGCGTCGGAGGGGTTTCCGCCGGATCAACCCCCGGCCTAGTTCACGTGTTCTATGATCGCAGGTATCTCAAGGTCATCAAGCTCGTGAGTCAATGATCCACTCTGCTCTTCCAGCTCATCGTACTTCAACACTCTAAGGTGATCTAACTCTAGCATCATCACCTTGTTTATTTTTTCTATGGGCACAGTAGAGCCGGTTTTGAGGGTAGACAAAGATGCAGTCGCCTAGACGTAGGATGTCGACTTAGTGGTTAACGGAAACCAAACATATTCTATGATTTTGAAAATCCTCCTACCTCATTTCCTTCTATACTTTCCATTTCTTCATTTTGAAATCAATGATCTAAATATAGATTTAGGGTATATTTGGATCAAGGATTTCAAAATATAAAGAAACGGAAAATGTAAATGGAAATGAAATTGGAGAATTTTTGAAATCATAAAATATGTTTGGATTCTAAGAAAAATAAAAATGAAAATCTTGATTCATTGATGTCCTACAGCGACCGATGTCTGACCATGAGAGAAAGATATCCGATCGCGATGTCCAATGTTCGGTGTAGGTATTTCCCTTCGCTTTTCCTCAAAATTTTGGAGAAAATAGTTTTTCCTTGGGCTAGTCCAGTGTTTTCCAACTTCTTCCTCTAAATCACTTTACACCTTGTTTTACATTCTAACCAAACAACAAAATCATTTTAGCTACTTTTTCATTTTTACACACTATTTTCCATGAATCAAACAAAGCTCTAGTGTATCATAGATTGATCCATAAGAAAAACTGAAATGCTAAATTCCACACTATTTTTAACAAATCATGCACATAACTAAAAATATTTCTCTCTAAAAAAATTCTCTTCTCCTTTCCCACCCCTATTATTTTTCCCTATTTTTTTCACAAAATCACACACTAAAAACATCCCTAACATTCCATGTTCAAATTTGACAAAAATCTTTTAATGTTCAAACTAAAATAAAGTTGGAATTTCGGGAAAATATTTGAATTGATATGAATTTGAATAATTAAAAATACTTAATGAAATTGAATAAATATTAAAAAAAAATGGAACTAATTTTTTTATGATTATTCACGTAAAAAAAATGAATTTTGAGTGACTTGGATAACATTATTTAAGAGAAAAGTTAGAGAGTACTTGAGTAGAGAGAGAATTGTTTTTAATTTATGTGTGAGATTTAGTAAATTTTAGTGTGGAATTTAGCTAGCCCCTAAGAAAAATGATATATTTCCTTTTATTATTCCTCGTATTATTATTGGGTAAATTGCGAAAAGGTACATAATAAGGGTACTTAATTAAAAAAGAAGCATCCTACTTTTTTGTCTTGTATATATATCAACTCATTCAATATTTATTTGTTACTAAGAATACCCTTTGAACCGGCCAACATATATATATATATATATATATATATATATATATATATATATATATATATATATATATATATATATATATATATATATATATATATATAAAATTATTTGTAACTCTTTGAAACCCTAATTCACTCTCAATTTCATCATGTAAACGCTAATTAAGCCCTAATTTTACCAATCAACTAATTTTAACTTCGGTTTTAACCGCCAGCGATGTTAATCGCTGGTCTCCGATTATAACCTTTTCTTTGTCTTCTTTTTTTTTTTTTGAAATTTTGTTCATGAATTTTTCCGCTACTGGTGTTGTTTTTTTTCTTTTTTTTTTCCTCCACGGTTGTTAACTTTATTATTTTTTTTTTCGTTTTCTTTTTTGACTTTTTTACCGCCGCAAAATAATGTTACTGTTAACACAATAATATTACTATGTTAACAATAATATGAAATAATATCAGTGTGTTGGATTGTTGATTTAGTGTCTCATACATTATTATTATTCTTAACACAGTAATATTAATATTACTACTTACTGTCTCAAACAGTAATACTATTGTTAACACATCAATATTATTGGCCTGCAAGATTACTGTCTCAGACACTGTAATATTACTGTGTTGGTTGTTATTTTCTAAAAACGGTATAAAGTATTTAATGTTATTGTGAACACAATAATATTACTGTGTAAAAAAGTAAGATTATTGTTACTCTGTTAACCGGTCACCTGCGGAAAAATAAAATAATTCAAAAATAAAATTGGAAAAAAAAAGAAGTTAACGCAGGAGACCAACAGTCAAAGGCAATGCTGGTGGGAAAAAAATCCATATTTTTTTTGTTAAGAAAATAAAATTCAACGCCGGTCAGCGTCTTGGAAAAATTCAGGATAATTTTTTTTTTCTGATAAACAAATTTCAAAAAAAATGCGAAAATAGAGGTTAATGTGATATATTTGTCAAAATCAAAGTACCAATGTGCAGTTATTGTTAAATTAAGATATTAGGATGAAAATGTTGTGAATTATATTTTGAAGGCTGTTTTAGACAAAAAAACAAGGGATATACTTTTTTGTAGGACTGAATTTGGTTTGGAATTTGGATAGGAGAGCAAATAAATGTTCCTCCTTGGGTTCTATGCAATTGAGAAAAATACGATATATGTTTAATTGGAATTATAAATTAACAAATAATATAATACAGAAAAAGAAACATAAAACAAAAGAAATTAATGACTTGGGAGAAGTTAACGTTGCAGAGATGTGAGCTCATGTGGAATAGGATTCCAAGTGATTAGTTGAAGTTTAGTTGGGTAATAATTTAAATTTGTGACGTATTATGAAATGCTAACTATATACTAATGTATACAAGTTATTAATTAAAAGATGAGTCTGCATTGGAAATTAATTATTAGGGTAAATGACCTGTAATCTGCCTAACCCAAATAGTAAATTGTATTCTGGTCAACCCCATAGATTTACATGCAAATATTTAAATCATCCAAAGTTGATGTGTAAGAAACTTGTACGGTTCATATTAATATTGATACTGCATGTAGGGTCGTAACTAAGGCCACCCAAAGGGGCAGCCGCCCCTCCCCCAGAAAGAAAAAAAAAAAAAAAAAAAACCACTTACAAATGCATCATTTTTTTAATTTAAGGAGTTTCAATAATGGTATATGCTTGAATTATATTAAAATATAGAATTATCGTTGTTTAACGGAGTAATTCCTAGAACAAATTGGGATGGCTGCCCTCATCGGTTAAAGAATTTTAATTATTCACTTATTATGGAAAAATTTTAATTTTTGAAATAATTAGAAGCTCATTCTAAGATTATTTTAAACAACTGATAAACTTCTACGTCTGATAAGACGTTTTAAGAGTTGATAAGCTCTTATGTCTTATTTTTAGGATTAATTTTTAGAGTGTTTGGATAATGAACTTATTTCCTATTTTTACTCATAATAAAATCTTAAATAAAAAGGTGGGGTAGAGATACTTTTTAAAAAAGATCTTATTTGCTCTCCAACAGCTTATTTAAAAAAAAATTAAGATATTTTTCTAAAAAATTACCAAACACTTTGGAAGAGCTTATAAGCTCTAAAACATCTTATAAGATCCTTTTAACATCTTATAAGCTTAGTCAAACATCCTCTTACAGGGTATTAGGCTAAGCTTATTTTAAACAGCTGATAAGCTCTAACGTCTAATAAGATGTTTTAAGAGCTGATAAGTTGTTACATCTTATTTTTAGGATTAATTTTTAGAGTGTTTGGATAATGAACTTATTTCTCATTTTTACTCATTATAAGATCTTAAATAAAAAGGTGGGGTAGAGGTATTTTTTTAAAGGGTCTATTAGATATAACCCCCTTAAACATTCAAATAATAGGGGTAGACCCAAATTTATATTTGCCATTTTGATAACAACCCAAACTTTTCCTAATTACATAATTACCCTCAATCAAATCCCACAAAATCCGTTACTTTACCTTTTGAAATAAAATCAAATCCCTTCCTATTTTCCCGTTAAATCACTATCATCCCAAACCCACTATCGAATAAACTGCAAAACCTCCCAGAACAACTTCCCGGTACGGCCGATTGAAAGGGGAAGACGTCTGCACTGCCGTGAAACGACGATTTTCGTGCACTCCGAGCAAGCTGTCGTAGGTACGTCGTCGCCACTCGCTGAATCGCTATCATCCATCGATTTGTTGATATGTTTTGGCTAAATCGACTATCACGTTTGTGTAATTGCAGATCTGTTATAATCGCATACCGAATTCGAGCACTAAATCAGTGATATTGCAACAATTGATGGGCAGGACATCCACCAGAAGTGATATCGTTGTTGGCCACCGCCGTCGCCGTCACTGCTCCAATCTAGGGTTACTCAAATCTAGGGTTTTGATAATTCTTCGGCCCATAGTTGATTAACGAGATGCATAGTCGAATTACATATGTATTAGTATACTATCCCATATCATTTAATAGACTATCCCACTGGTATAATTTTACTATGGATCTCGTTAATCGACTATGGGCCGAAGAATCATCAAAACCCTAGATTTGAGAAGTGACGGCGGCGGATTTGTGTTTTAAAATTAATAGACTATCTCATATCTTTTAATAGACTATCCCATGTATCTAATTCGACTATGGGTTTAGTTAATTGACTATTGGAAAAATAATAATATATATGGAAACTGAATAATTTGTTTGTTTGGAATACTAATCAATTAGGGTAATTTTCCTTATTATATGAAAACGATTAAGGTAAATAATAATGTATATGAAAAAATAATAATATATATGGAAACTGAATAATATGTTTGTTTGAAATACTAATCAATTAGGCTAATTTTCCTTAGATCATGTAATAGACTATCTTATTGATCTAATTCGACTATGGATCTCGTTAATCGACTATGGATCCCGTATTATTCAACCACATAGTATATTAATAATTTCAATATAGTACATTGATCTGCTATGATAGTATATTACGGTTATAGTAGTGATATGAATTGTGTTACAAACAATATACCACTGAAATGACAAGAACATTGAGAACAACACCAACGTAAAGTATTCCAACATAACCAATAAAATAGTACATTAATAATCTCATAATTTCAATCTAGGGTTTGATAAAATACATAAAACACATCATAACACAATCAAACCAATATGTCGAGTTAAAACTCTAGTACATTAATAATCTCATCATAGTATAATAAAATGATAATGGTAGTATCATACGGTATTCATAATAGTATACTACTGTATTACAACGGTTTAAAACTTAACCGAAGTTACCGAGCCATTACATCGTAAACACCTCTTTATAGCAACCAACCCACCAAACCTCAACAAAATCCGTACGAAATTCGCCATCGAAAAAACCTAAAATCATGAAACAAAATTAAAAATGCAGAAAAATATATTTTAAAAAATACGATAACTTAAAAAATACTACGAAATATATTTTAATGTAGTACCCAGCGTCCTAAAATCCGCTGTTATAAACAAATAAACCAACTATCGACCGGGATCAGACTCATGAACTCCACGACAGCGGACAATTATTTCAATTAATGCGTAAACCAACTACGATGTTCATATAAAACAACTCTGGTCCGATATGCGTGAACCATCCTCATCTAACTCTGTCAATCCTCTTCCAAACAAACATCATCCGCCAAAAATAACGATGTATATATGACGGAATAATTTTGTTAAAAAACGTTCTACCTAATAGAATCAAGTATCAACACAACTCTTAAAAATTTCTAACCACTGTAATCGACAATCCTAGACATTGAGCGAAAAATAAAAATGAATAACGCATTCATACCCGGCTTGTTTTGTTGCGTAATCCCAGAGAGCATGTCTTGCCCTACACTGGGGACTTCATGGATGGCTTCTACAAAACGCTTGATGTAGTTGCGGAGCGTTTCGTTATCTCTCTGTACTACAGATAAAAGGTGGGCTGGGGTCTTGGCATACTACTTGTTGATGGCGAATTGGTTGGTGAACCGTGTTGACAGTCGAGCGAAGGTGTCAATCGATCCCGTGGGTAGAGAGTTGAACCAATTAATAGCTCTCTTGGAAAGAGTGGTGCGGAACATTTTGCACATCGCAGCGTCCGTCGGGCCATACAAATCTGCCATGGCGTTGAATTTCTCTATATGCTCTTGTGGATCGGTGGTCCCTTCAAATTGAGGTAACCCCGAGATCTTCACTCCTTGAGGTAATACCTCGTTGAGAATGTCTATGGTGAAAGGGCTGCGTCTTACTGGGACGGGCATTCTTTCACCCATTGGATTGTTCATTTGGGGGAAAGGAACTTGGCGAGACATTTTGTTGTTTACCTCGTCTTCTCCTTCATTAAAGAGAGGGACTCTCTGTGGAGACGCTTCCCCCCGTGGGGGTGAGCGCTGACGTTGCTGTCTGGGTTGTGCCCCCCTGTGATTGGTGGATAGCTGTATTCGGGACCGTGGGTCCGAGGTGGAAGAGGAGACACTTATTTGCTTCTGGACTGGCGGTGGTGCCATAGGTTGCACCACAGGTGGAGCTGGCGCTGGTATCACATTGGGAGCGTTTGCTCCCATCGTGGCGATATATTGGGTCACGGCCTCGGTGGCGGCGCGAGTTGAGGCTTCTGCTATCATGCGTTGGAGCGCATCCTCGGTTATTTGAACCGTTCGAGGAGCAGGGAGTGGCGGATCTGCGAGTGGTGGGTCCCGAGGGGGGATCACCTGAATCTCGCGAGGCGGATCCGCGGCACGTGGAGGAGGTGGCAAGCCAAATCCTCCACGGACGGGGAGGTTGTTAGCCGTGTCATTTTCTCTCCGAGCAGACGCCTCAGGAGGATCTTGTTGGCTACGTGATCTGGTTTGCATCGTTCCCACATACGGCGCCAATATGACGATGCTAATTACTTAGATCACCTAGGGTAGTGTAGAAAACGAGCTGGGAGAGCAAAGCGGATCAGTAGCTTGACAACTTGATGATCCTGAGGTCCCTGCGAAATGAGCACACGCGAACTAAGCCGGGGGTTGATCCGGCGGAAACCCCTCCGACGCTCAAGTTAGATGTACGGATCGTGGAGATAATAGAGAGAATAAAACTCTAGATTGTTGCTGGATAATAAAACGTACCTTGAGTAAAACATCTATTTATATGTCGTTGATTGGGTTGGGCTTACTTTGTTGGGCCCAAGCCTTATTTTGAAGGTGCTTGGACTTTCATGTAGTGGGCCCAATTGTAGGTGATTGGGCTTTCTTGTGTTGGACCTAATTATTAGATAAATTGGGGTTCATTGGTTCGACCGAATTAGGTATATCAATTTCAATTGGTCAAATTAAAAGGGGATTAAGCCATAAAAAAATAGTATATAATTATGAAATTGAAAAATTCAAACAATATAATTGGGAAAATTAAAATGGGATTAAGCCATAAAAAATAGTATATAATTATGAAATTGAAAAATTCATTGGGAAAATTAAAATGGGATTAAGCCATAAAAAAATAGTATATAATTATGAAATTGAAAAATTCAAACAATATTAGTTGTCCTATACTCAAGTTGAAAGAAAAGAAGAGGTGTAAGGATAGAAAACAGTGGTTGGTTCTGGTGAGCTTCACTTTGACACTTGGATTACAATATTCCAAATCGCTTCAATAAAATGAGTAGGTGTGCATGAACATTGAAATAACAAACAAGTTGTGTAAAAAAAAACAATCAACAAAATAATAAATTATATATTTTTATAATTCAACTATTCAATTTATATTATATATTAATTCATTGAACCATATATGTGACTTTTTTTTAAATGTTTTTTTAAGTAATATGGATGTGATAGTCGCGTCGCGTTTTCTACACATTTTTCAAGATTAACCCTTCCACGAGGTTTGAAGTCTTTTTAGTATGCGATATAGGGTAAATTTCGAAAATCTCTCAGAACTTAGGTCAAATAATAAAAAAAACATCTCTATTTATCCGTAATAACTAAAACCCACTTCTGATTAACTATTGATCGAGTTTTTTTAACAGAAAATGTGTACGGTTTATTATACCTTCCATTAAATTAGGTTAGAAATAAATGAAAATATCTGAAATTGTTTAAACTCTATTCTCTGGGATAAAAAAAGAATCTGTGAGAAGTTACACTGTAAGAGGGTTGGTGTATGGGAAACAAACCTCAGAGAGTTTTTGATAATTACGAATAGGTGTAGGTATTTTTCGTTATTTAGCTTTAGTTCAGGATATTTTCGTAATTTACCCTACAATATACGTACACTGGTGTTTTTATTTACTTATTATTTATTTTTGCAGTCAGACGTGATTGGCTGTGGTTTATTCCTATTTTCACATTAAAGATTAATTAGTAGAGTATTTGTAACAAATTCAGATCAATGATGGCGGCTTTAACTCTGCTAGTTGAAGGAATTATTTATAGATTTAATTCATTTATTTTCCTTGTATTAATTGGAAACCTTCATTTACCTCCCTTGTAGTATCAAAAACTTCATTTACACCCCTGAATTATATATTGAGCCTATTATATCCCTTTTAAAATTAAATATCTCCCTCTTTTATTTTCAATAATAATCTCTTCAACTTCCATTATTTTACATGCATACTTATTTAATTATTTTTATTATAATTATATTTTAATTTCTATTTCTTTTTATTTTTGTTCGATTTTATAGAAAAAAATTCTCTTAAAAGATTTTATTTCCATCTAATTAATCTCAAGTGTTGACATTTTATCTTTTATAATAGAATTCATTAAATTTTGATTACTAGTTTTAATTATTAGATTTATTTAATCAAAATAATACGCCATGAATAATTAATATATCACTAAAAAAAAATAAGATGTATAATAAAATTTAAATGGCAAATATCATTGTAAGGATTTAACAAATAAATAATAGAAAAAAATATTTTCACTTCGATTCTTTTGACACTTTATCTTTATAACATATTGTTTTTGAAGAGATCTTTAGAATAAATATTAGTTAGATAATTATAGAGTTCAGTACAATAAACATAAAACAAAAACGAGCAAAAATTGAAAATAAAAATGAGGATAAAAATTACAACACTAGAATATTTTTTATTATAAAATTGAAAAGATTCAAGTTTGTAAAATAATAAAACATAGATACTTGTCTTTAAGAAAACTAAGAAGACAAGGGTATAGCTGGTATAACATGTAATTTAGGGGGTGAAATTGAGGATTTTAATAGTTGAGGGGTGGTAAGTGAAATTAACCCCATTTTTTAAAAGATATATAAATTAACTTAACCATCATCTTTGTTTTCTTGTGCTTCATACACACACAACAAAATATCAATGTCTTCTCTCTCAAGATTTCAATAGACACAAATTAAAATGGCAATAATTCTGATATTTCTTCTGTGTTTCTATCCCACATTCATATTATCCACAGATGAATCCTCTCTCCTAACCCTAAAGTCCCGGATTATTAATAACTCCGGCGCCGCCGTATTATCGACAAACTGGACGGAGAAAACGTCGTTCTGCACGTGGATCGGAGTCACGTGCAGCCGGAGACACCCGAGAGTCACATCACTCAATCTCTCCAGCATGGGATTGGAAGGCACGATCCCCGAAGAAATCGGTAGCCTCTCGTTTCTAACATTCCTCGACGTCAGCAACAACAGCTTCTCCGGAGAAATACCCGCCCGAATCGGGAACCTGGCCCGCCTCCGCGTGCTGAAAATGTCGAAGAACCAGCTCGAAGGTCAAGTTCCATCGAGCCTCGGTTTTCTGAGAAATCTTGAAATGCTGGATTTGGCTGATAACACGCTAACCGGGGAAGTTCCTTGGCAAGGTCTGTTCGATATTTCGTCTTTGAAGGTGATCGCCTTCACGCGTAATTACCAGCTTTCGGGTGCGTTTCCGGTCGAGATTAACTGCGGTGCTGCGTCGAGATTGGAGCAGATACGGATTTCTTTAAATCAATTCGGTGGCGATGTACCGGAGAGTTTATCGAGATGTGGGCAGCTCAAGATTATTTCCTTCTCCTACAACAATTTCACCGGTAGCTTAACCGGTTTCGAAAATTTGCCGCAGCTTCGGATTCTTGCACTAGCAGTAAATCAATTTTCAGGTATCAACCCTATTTGCATATCTCATGTGTTTTTTAAGTTTAGTTGCTATATAATTATTAAATTAATAAAAAAGAAAATCAAACTCAGCATGCATTCACATGCATGATTGGATTGGTGGGTAAACAGCATCAAACCTGCACCAAACCCTTGTGTTCCTTTTCTGGCATGAAATCCTCTTTTTTTGTCCTTATTATATGCAAGTCTTTTTTACAACATAAGATGAACTTACACAATTTAAATCATGCATATATTCTTTTCACATATGATATATGATAATTCAAGAATAAATTATGCAAGAACTTAGTAATTTTAATTTTATTATAAATTAAATGTACATTTTGGAGATTTGATTTTTAATGTAAATATCTGAAGTCATATAAAAATTTGAATTTTTTTTTTATAAAAACATTTGTACGCATCTACAATAGAACCTCGATAAACTAATACTCGATAAATTAATAACTTCATTTAAATGATATGTTTTCTCGGTCCCGACTCGAAGGCAACATGCTAAAAAATATTTCATTAAATTAATATTTTGCTAAATTAATAGAATTTAACTAATCCCGACTTTTGATTTAATTTTTCTTTATATTATTTTTGGAAAAAAATAAAATTTAAATTTTGTGAAACAAAATGAGAAAAAAATTGTTTCAAGAATGAAAGTTTTGAATTGAAAGCCGATTATATTATTTTTAAAATTCATTCCAATGTTCAACCTAACTATTATTCTTCTTCTATTTTTCAATATTGTAAATCAATAAATGTGTTCCAATTAACTAAGAATTTGAGTTTTAAATGGATAATCTAATTTTGCTTAAATGTCTCTCGTATTGTAGAAAATATGCACCAAATCCCTTTATTACATTAAAAAAAAAAAATACATCGCTAACGGTGTTAGTTTTTAATGATGCATATATTGTTCGGTATACCGTTACTTTTTAGTGCGGTGTTGTGGTATAAGGCACTCTACCATAGGGGTGTAAACGAGCCGAGCTCGCTTTATTTCGCGAGCTCGAGCTCGACGAGCCTATAATTTTCAGCTCGAACTCGAGCTCATTGTGTTTCTAAGGAGCTCGAGCTCGAGCTCGAGCCATATACCAAACGAGCCCGAGCTCAAGCTCGGGCTCGAGCTCGGTACAATCAAATTTTCATTCAATTAAAAAATTAATATTATTCTTTTTTATTTATTATTAATAATATCCATTATTATATATTATTAATATGTATTAAAAATATAAAAAAAAGTTAAAGCTCGCGAGCTATCGAACAACTGAAATGAAGCTCGAGCTCGACTCGTCGAAAAGCTCAGGCTCGAGCTCGATTTTTCGAGCTCGAGTACGAGCTTTTTTCGAGCAAGCTCCGAAGCTCGCGAGCCGGCTCGACTCATTTATACCTTTACTCTACTCTACCATTATATTATATTAAATTAGTTGTAAATTGTTTTGGTCGTTTTAGTTTTCCACCAATAAATTCGATATATATGTAAAATGAGAAACTTTCGCTTACCTCCCTCATACTATCAAAACCTTCACTTATCTCCCTGAATTATATCTTGTACCTATTATACCCTGCTTCAAGATAAACATCTCCATGACAACTATACTCATTTTCCAGGTACCATTTCACCCTCAATTGGAAATTTATCAAATTTGGAAATATTGGACTTGAGTGTCAACCTTTTACATGGAATAATTCCTTCCGAAATCGAAAAACTTTCGAATTTAAACTTTATTAGCCTCGGAGAAAATATGCTAACTGGTGAGTTACCGATATCTATTTTCAACCTCACTAAATTAGACACACTTTCTCTTCCAAAAAATAATCTTGTCGGAACCCTCCCGATTTCCATCGATAAAACCCTTCCAAATCTTCGACTTCTCTATCTCGGTAACAATTTGTTCTCTGGAAAGATTCCTTATTCCATCTCGAATCTTTCCAAGCTCACTATTTTCGATGTTTACAACAACTCTTTCACTGGAATTATACCCACAAACCTTGGAAACTTAGAGCAACTCCAAGTACTGAGACTCGGAATGAACCAATTCACAAATGACCTTTCTGTCCCTGAAGAAGAATTCATCACATCCCTCACAAATTGCACGAATCTCGCAATCTTGGAAGTGCCACTTAACCCTATAACCGGAGTGCTACCAAAGTCTATAGGCTCCGCAAATTTCTCGGCTTCTCTTGAGCAGTTTGTTATATACTCTTGTAGACTTAAAGGTCGAATTCCGGAGGAAATCGGAAATCTAAAAAGTTTAATTTGGTTATCCCTCGGGGATAACGAGTTTACCGGAGAAATTCCATCGATGTTGGGTCGTTTAAATAACATGCAGAAACTCGAAATCTACGGAACGAATCTGCATGGATCGATTCCTCAAAGCCTTTGCAGCCTCGAAAATATGTATTTTCTAAGTTTGGGGAGAAATGGTTTATCCGGAAATCTGCCAGCGTGCCTCGGAGACCTCACTTCACTACGAGAAATTTACTTGGAAGATAACGGATTCATCTCGAACATTCCGTCAAGTTTTTGGTCCCTTCAGCGCATTCAAATCTTTTCCTTATCTAACAATTCATTTAACGGCTCTTTGTCTCCAGAAATCGCAAATTTGAAAGGCGTGCACGTGTTGAAATTACATGGAAATCGGCTCTCCGGGGACATTCCGACCACTATAGGACAACTTGAAAATTTGGTCAATCTTTCATTATCGGACAACATGTTGCACGACTCCATACCCGAATCTTTTGCTAATTTGAAGTTATTGCAGTACTTGGATTTATCACGTAACAACCTTTCCGGTCCGATTCCCAAGTCGTTGGAAACCCTTTCCGATCTTAGTTATTTCAACGTTTCGTTCAATGAGCTTAGTGGAGAAATTCCACACGGAGGGCGTTTTGCGAACTTCACAGCCGAACTATTCCAAGGTAATAAAGGCCTATGTGGAGCACCACGTTTCAACGTTGAGGCATGCAAAAGCACTACCCTTAAATCATCATCAAGAAAGAGCAAACTTCTAAAGTATATTCTACCACCAATAGTTTGTATGTTAGTCATAACAACAATCATAATCTTGCTGCTCACACATTATCGTAGAAGATCATCAGGTACATCGGATAAGTCCGATTTGGCAATTGGCCTCACACACGAGAGGATTTCGTATTACGAAATTCTTCGAGCCACGAGAAACCTCGATGAAGCAAATTTGATCGGGAAAGGAAGCATTGGGTCAGTATACAAGGGAACATTTTCTAACCGTACTACTGCAGCTATTAAAATTTTCAATCTAGACGTGCAAGGTGCATTCAAGAGCTTCGATACCGAGTGTCAAATAATGTGCGGCCTTCGACACAGAAATCTTGTGAAGGTCATCACGAGTTGCTCCAACCTCGACTTCAAGGCATTGGTGGTGGAATATATGCGTAATGGGGGTCTCGACGAATGGCTTTATTCACCTAAGTGTACATTCAATATTGCTCAAAGATTGAGAATAATGATAGATGTGGCATCCGCAATGGAATATCTGCATCGAGGGTATTCTTGTCCGATTGTCCACTGTGACTTGAAGCCGAGCAATATCCTTCTTGATGAAGATTTGGTAGCACATGTTGGAGACTTTGGCATTTCAAAGCTCTTTACTGAAGACCAGAGATTGGCTCAGACCAAAACTTTGGGCACAATTGGTTATATGGCCCCAGATATATATATATATATATATATATATATATATATATATATATATATATATATATATATATATATATATATATATATATATATATATATATATATATATATATATATATATATATATATATATATATATATATATATATATATATATATATATATATATATATATATATATATATATCGGGATTAGTATCGACAGCAGTGGATGTTTATAGTTATGGGATTTTGTTGATGGAAACATTTACAAGAAAGAAGCCGACCGATGAGATGTTTATAGGAGATTTAACCATGAAAAATTGGGTGCTTCAGTCATTCCCCGGTGCGCTAAATCAGATTGTCGATGCACAATTGTTAAATACAGATGAAGAGTATAGTACATTGCACTTGGAATCGATCGTGAGAATAGCTATAGATTGTACTTCGGAAATTGCTGAGGAAAGGCCTAATATGGAAGATGTTCTTGCGATGCTCAACAAGATCAACGTTGAACTTCACGAGACGAAAACTAGTGTGATATTATAATTACCGTATTCAACTCTGTAGCAACGCTTATATATAATAAATTGATTCACCGTTAAAAGAAGTGCGTTCAGTTTCTCAAACCAGTCGAATTAACATCCTTTTCACAAAATCTAAAGTTTCACACTTGAAATAAAATTCCTCACTCGTATAAATTCCATACGTGTTCGTAGTAAAGTTATGTAGCAATAGATGAATCAATAGAGGAGGCTCAGTAAATCAAATTGTTGGTCTAATCCACAAAGAAAGATTTGCATTATTAGCGGAAAAATGCAGGCAAATCTAACGCAACATCAGCAGTTAATTTGTTTTCATCAAGTATGTCAAAGCTGTTTAATAAATTGCCCTCAATTCATTCCACTATAAGTAGTAGTTGTATTTGTTTTCATCATGTATGTCAAGGCTGTTTAATAAATAGCACTGAATTCATTCCACTATAAGTAGTAGTTGTAAACCGCTTCACACAACAGAAAATAGTAAACAAAAAACGATGTACAAAAAACATACAATCTACAAATTGTGGAAGACCCCATTGTTCTGGCTGAAACTCTAGGAGTGAGAAAGTACGGCATCGGCATTGGAATCTGAACCATCTTCAATTTGGAGTGACGGCACTGTTAAAACCTTCATTCCAGCAGCCTTTCCTGCTTTCACACCATTGCTGTTGAAAACAAGATGCAGCAGAGTTAAGGCTTGATATATCATATCAAGCAAAGTAAACACCAACTTGTACAGAGAACTACGTTCGACTATTTTTGTGTCCATTTTCCAGCCATTTTGCCAAAAGTAGACCTTTTAGTCGACAGTGCAACAATTTTGTAAGTTGAGGTATGATCGTGCCATTTTTTTTTGTTTGGAAGGCAAAGCGCAAAAACGGCCTAAGTACAGGGGCAAAGTGCACTTAACCCTATTTTTAATACAAAATATAGTAATTATTGTGTAATTTAATCAACAACGTTTATTAGCGGGTCTTAGTTGATAAGTTGTTTGAAGAGTTGATAAGCTGTTGCGTTACACCTTATTTTAGAATTAGTTTTTCGGTGAAAGTACAGTTTGCACCCAAACTATAGGGCTTGGCTGCAAAGTGAAGTGGTATCATCACCAAGAATATAATAATCTCCCTCTCAAATCTCAATAGAAAACCAGAACCCTCTTTAAGCTTGATGATACTAGAAATATATCACCTTAAGTAGTTGAGATAGAGGGAGCTGGGAAAACAAAGTGGATCACTCGTCACGTGCTAGATAGCCCTGAGATACTTGCAAACAAAGAAGGCATGAACTAAGCCGGAGGTTGATCTGGCTCAAGTTAGACGTGCAGATAGTGGAGATAGTTGAGAGAATAGGAATTGTCGTAATGCTCAAATAATAAGACGTACCTGTAATAAATGAATTAAATCATTTTTATACCTTGTCGATTGGGTCGAGGTTAATTTGTTAGGCCCAAACCTTATTTGAAGGTTATTGGGCTTTCGTAATATTGTTCTTCTAAATCAGGCTCGTGGCCAAGTAGATAGAGAAAATGTAGGCTTATTGGGATGGCCCAATTAGGCATATCATTAGCCCCACTCTCCAGTCGATATGGGAGCCGAGTCAAAAAGGTTACTGGATCGTGTCGATAGTACATCGGTGTTGTAGTACTTCGTTAATTGTTGGCGTGACGTGGACAAGCGATTTGGTAGAGCGCGTTGAAATCCGCGCGCAATTTGGTGGAGCGTGTTGCAATCAGTGCGCGATTGGGTGGTGGAGTATTGGGAGTTGCGCGCGATTGGGTCGGGCTAGTTGGTTGCGCGCGAATTGACGTTGGGTAGTAGCTGAAGCGTGATTTGATGGGCGCATGAGGAAGCGCGCGGGCGTGTGGGCCGCACGTGCGGAGAGAGCGTGCGCTGCACGTGCAGAGAGAGAGAGAGTGCGGGGCATGCATTGCACGCACAGAGAGAGGTAACGGGGCGCTTGCGTAGCACGAACGGAGAGAGAGAGGAGCGCAGTAATGTTGTGCGCGTGAGATGGACGCGCTCGTCGTGCGTGGACGCCACGCGCGTACTGCAGATGAGAGCGAATTTTTTTATTTTTTTTTCTTGGGTCGCGCGCGTGCAATAAGATATATTTTGTTTTTTATTTGGGGGGGGGGGGGGGGAGTGCGTGTGTGAAACGAGGTAAGGGTTAGGCGTTTGGAGCGACGATTTTGGACTAACTGTTGGTATTTCTGATACCACCAATGGGGTAAGTACTAGTAGTCGACGTTATAGAGATAAGTTCATCAAATGACTCTGAGGGGTCTGAGCAAGTTGTCTCCTCGTGGGAGATGTCTTGTCATGGGATAATGATATTGGGAGAATTATCTCCTCGTGGGAGTTGTTTCGTTGTGTGATAGCGATGTTGGGGGAATTATCTCCTCGTGGGAGTTGTCTCGCTTTCACGACGCGGGTGGGGTTGATGAGGACATCATCCGATGGGTGGAGCCGAGCCTTCTCAATGGGAGAGAAGAAGTAGACGATGTCGATGATGTGGGCGGCGATGTAGATGATAGTTATAGTATTTTCATACGTGGAGTAGATGTGTATGCCACTATTATTTCGTTTGCCATTGGTTTGATTTGCTTACAGTTAGCATTGTGTGTGATGTACTTGATGAGGAGATCAGTCTCTAAAGATTCTTTAATGGGGATCGTGCCCCTTATTAGACCTCATGGTCATAAGTATGTTAGGACCGTGGCACGCTTTAAATGTAGGACCCAATTAAAACAGTTAGAGAAGTTTATGTAATCAAGTTGGTCAAGCTATATAAATTATCATAACATCTCTAAGTATTTCCAGGATTAATGTTGACTTGAGCTAATAGTTATGTAGTGAAAGATCAATAACACCGAGAGTAAGGGAAATACCTTATTTTATTCATTGATTGAAATGTGAAGGTTACAAACTTGTTTGAGGCGAAGGTAAATAAACAAGTAGGAAACGAATCGCTCGAAATAACTAAACTTGTACTAAGTAGATGATGTAGGTGTTTCGTCCAATTATTGTAGAGAGGTGAGAGGATGCATCATCCTTAGGGTAGGATTAGGGGTGGCAATTTGGATCCGGTTCCATGGATCCGATTAGATCCGGTTCGGTCCATAAGGATCCAGTTTAGATTAAGTCTAGTTGAAACAAATCGGATCGGGTCAAGTTGATTTTCTTTTTAAACTGGATCCATGTGGATCCACTTTATATCCATTGAAAGTTTAACCAAAAAATAAACTGGGTCATATTGAATCCAACCAAAACCCAATTAAATACCAAAACAATTTTCTCACAAAAAAAAAGTCAAATATTATTTTAATTAAAAGTTTAATCGATAAAAAATTATCAATGAGTATATTAATAAAAACTGTGTGTGTATGTGAGTGTGTGTGTGTGTATGTGTGTAAAACAGTGTGTGTGTGTGTAGAAACTGTGTGTATGCGAGTGTGTGTGTGTGTAAAACAGAGAGTGTGTGTGTATGTGTAGAAACTGTGTGTGTATGTGTGTGTATGTGAGTGTGTGTGTGTAAAACAGTGTGTGTATATATAAACACACATATATATATATATATATATATATATATATATATATATATATATATAGAGAGAGAGAGAGAGAGAGAGAGAGAGAGAGAGAGATAGAGATACACATATATAAACGTGTGCTCTGTTTTTTTTAATTATTTTATTTTGTGAAAAATGTGTGTGTCAGTGTGTGTATATGTGAGTGTGTGTAAAAGTATGTAAAAAGTATGTATGTGCATGTAAGTGTGTGTGCGTGTGTGTGAAAAAGTGTGTGTGTGTGTGTGTGCGTGTGTGTAAAAAGTGTGTATGTGTATGTGTATGTGTGTGTGTGTGTGTGTGAAGAGTGTGTGTGCGAAAATGTGTAATTGTGAAACTTGAGATATTAAACCACATAAGTTGAGATATTAAACCCTAAAAGTTGACATATTCAACCTCATAAGTTGAATTAAAGATGCAATGAATCCAAGTGGATCCAATCCGGATCGGTCTAAATTCGATCCACATTAAATTCATTCATCTAGGTTGATATTGGATCCGGTTCCTTTTGAATCCGATCCACATGGATCCGGGTCGAATCCGGTCCAAGTTGAGAAATTGCCACCCCAGGTAGAATACTCCCCCAATTTAGGATGATGCGATCACCAACTATGTTATGGGCTCGAGAGGCTCCAAGTGTCATTGACATCGTTGGAAGTCCAGAGATGTAGAAGGGGATCGTCCATGAGATGTCGACGATTGTATTCATCTATTTTCCTCTTGGGAGGAGCGAGGGTCGAAGTTTCTTCGATGCGCATGTATTTCCCATCGCGACTTAATAACTCTTTCAGAGTGGCTAGAGGTCTTCCTGCGATAGATTCCTTGAATCTACATTGCTTCAAATTTTGTTGAATGATTCCAGAATGCATGCTTCCTCCCATGTTAGGAACTTTGGGATCTGCCTCTACAAAACGTTGAATGTTGTTGCGGAGGGTTTCGCCCTCTCTGTGTAATAGTGAAGAGGTACGCGGGAGTCTTAGCGTACTCTTTATGACAGGGAAATGGTTCGTGAAGCGATCTGTCAGTTAGGAGAGAGCTTCTATTGACCCAGTGGGCGAGGAGTTGAACCAGCTCAATGCTCGCTCGGAGAACGTTGCGCGGAACATCTTGCACATCGCCGCATCAGTTGGGCCATATATATTTGTCATGGCGTAAAACTTTTGAAGGTGCTCATGTGGTCATTAGTTCAATGCACTGCGGTAAACTCGAGACCTTTAGCCGTTGGGGTAGTATCTCATTGAGTATTGCGACAGTAAAGGGACTACGCCTTATTAGAAGTATTGCCCTTCCACCAATAGGATTACTTATGGGGGGAAGGTGATTCGAGCGAGATACCCAACTGTTAATTTCATCATCTCCACCATTGTGTGGGGGAGCTTGTTGGCGAGAGGCGTTGTCTCTTGGAGGTAAACATGGGTCTTGTCGCCCAGTTCATGCATCATGGCGATGAGTAGCTTGTTGCATCCATGACCTAGGGTCTGAGGTGGATGCGTTATCTTGTGGTGGTGGAGGTCATTGTGCAACATGTGGAGCTGCAAGGGGAGCGTTGACTGCCGCCATGGCAATGTATTACGGCACTGCTTCAGTGGCAGCACGAGCTGAAGCTTCCGCAATCATGTGTTGGTGGGCCTCTTCGGTTATCTAAACCGTTCGAGGAGCGGGGTGTGGTGGATCCATCGGGGGATTTATCTGGACATCGCGAGGTGGTACCTGATTACGAGGAGGAAGTGGCAAGCCAGAGCCTCCGCGAGGTGGAAGGTTGTTGTCACGTTCTCTTCGAGTAGATGATTCCGTGACATCGCGCGGTAAGTGATCTTGTATGCATTCCCACAGACGGCGCCATTAAAACTTAACAAAAACTAGCCCCTGCCCCAAAAAATGGCTTTCGTCTCACTGCAATTCGATAATATTTCCAGAACCAACACTCTCCAAACGCAGAGATTCTTGATTTTTCAAACCCATTTACGGTATTTTTCTAGGATCATAATCAACATTTCTTATTTCCCGATTTATATGAAAGGTATGGCTCTTTCGCCTTGTTTTTCTGCGCTTATGAATTTTGTGTGGCGCATATGCATTCGTGACGGTGATTTCTCTATTTAATATTCGTGGGTTTCGGTAATAGGATCATTCTCTGGTTTTTGAATTTCAACATGCTGGCGTTTTGTTGAATATTGTTATGATCAGTTTTGATTTCGCTTTCTTGTCCAGAGTTTGTATCTACTATTGTTCATTACCTTTGAGTTTTTTTTTTTTTTTTTTTTTTTTTTTTTTTTTTTTGTTCATGCATTGGTGTAACCATTTCTTGATTAAATTAACTAAGTAAAAAAATTTGTGAAGAATTATAGGAGGAATATATAGTATTTCAATTATTTAGTTATCAGTGCGAATTTTTATTTTATGTTTTTGACTTGTTTGTTGAGTAATTTCATGGAAGTTCCAGTTGATGTTGTATCTATATGTGTTTTCTTGGATCTGTAACTATTTTATATATTTCTTAATTGTTTTTTCAATTCTTGTTTTTCATTTTTCTTTTGGCAGAACTTGTTGAAAGTGATTCAAGTCAAGGATAAATATGTCTAGAGGGTGTTTGGCTAAACTTATTTTAAAGGGTTTTTATGCATAAGTCCTGACTAATTATTTTTATCATTCTAGGTTCAGGGGTTATATTTCTTTTGCCAATAAGCGCATTACTTTAATGTATGTTATAAATAAAAGAAAAATTAATGTATATGACAAAATTACCCCCAACCCTTTACACTCAATTCTTAATTGTAACCCCAATTTAATCAATTTTGACCACAAAAATCCAATTTTGATTTTTTTTAAACTTTTGTTATTCATAAATTATTTTTTTGCCATCGGTTACCATCGTTGACTTTCCAATTTTTTTTTTCCTTTTTTTTTCTGCTATGTTTTTTCCGCCGCAGGTTTCCGGCGTTGACTTTTTCGATTTTTTTATGGTCTGTTTTTTCTGCCGCCGGTCTCCGACGTTGATTTTTTTAGTGGTTTTTTTTTTTTTACCATCGCCGCTAAACATTGACCGTAATTGTATTAAAAGTAGTTATACTGTGACTGATAGTAAATTAACGTAATTATTCAGTCGTCGACAGTTGATTAACGTAATTGTACTGTCGTTGACTGTATATTAACATAATTGTACTGTCGTTGGCAGTACATTTATGTAACTGTACTGTCGTTGGCTGTACAATTAGAGTCAACGATAACATTATTATTTTCGTGGTTATTTTTTTTCATTTTGTTTGGTTTGTTGAACAAGTCAACGTAATTATATTACTGTCGTTGACAGTAAAGTAACTGTAAACACAATAATATTACTGTCAACCACATCAATATTTCTATTTTTTTTTTGGTTTTTTCTTTTGTTTGAGTTATTGACGGAGTAACGTAATAATATTACTCTCTATTATTGTAATATTACTGTAAAGACAATAACAATACTATGGTTGACGGTACGGTAATAATACTGTTGTTAGAGTAATATTACTGTCAACCATAGTAATATAAATTATTTTGCTTTTTATTATGTTTACCTTTGTTGAACGGTCAACATATTAATATTACTCTATTACACAATAATAATGACTTTTGTTGTGCTAATATTACTGGGCTAGAGATTAATATAGCAATTTACTGTGTTAAACTGTAGTATAGTTAATTTTACTGTGTTTAACAGTAATATTATTAATATTACTATCAACCACAACAATATTGTTGTTTAAATGGGGGCAAAAAGATGTTAAAGAAAAAAAAATTAAAAACAAAAAAAAACAAAAAAATCAACACCGAAGAGCGGAAGAAAAAAAAAAGCAGTCAACGCAGGAGACAGGCAGCCAACGGCGGCGATGGACAAAATTGTCCATAAAATTGTATTTTTTGTCAAAATTGAATAATTTGTGAAATTTGTTGTCAAATTGAGGTTAGATTAAATTAAATGATGAAATTTGAGCATATTAAAATGTGTGGGCTATTTTAGTTTTTACAAACCTCTTGACACTTTTTTGTACAAGAGATTTTTGTCTGCACCCCTTTATGAATTAGTACTCATTGATGGGCTTATTTGTAAACTGTCATATTTTAAACAACTGATAAGCTCTTACGCCTAATAATATGTTTTAAGAGCTGATAAGCCGTTACATCTTATTTTTATGATTGATTTTTAGAGTGTGTGGATAATGAGTTTATTTCATATTTTTATTCATTATAAGATCTTAAATAAAATGGTCTATTACAAATAAGTCCATCATGGCATACCTATTAATAAAGGATTTCAGACAAAAAACTCCTTTTACAAAAAAGGCCAGACATTGTCCAAACGTGGTAGAAGACTAAAATACCGCCTCACATTTGAATATGCTACAATTCATTTTTTAACTCAATTTAGGATCTATTAAAAACACCCCTAAATATTTGTTTTAATCGAACTAAAACCCACTTTGTTATTTGTATTTGAGAGATCCCCTAACTTCTCATCGTGCCATTTTACCTTTAAACTATTCCAATTTCCCTCCCCTCTTACCAACTACATACATATATATATGGCTACCTTTTCTTTTTTTTTTTTCTTCTTAATAAATTATTTTTTTTAATAAATTCGCCATTTTTTCCAAGCAGATTTATCAGATCGTTAACAACTACAAATTACAATAATCAGCTACAATTTTTTTTCTTTATTTATTAAACTAATAATCAACTACAAATTACAGTAATCAACTACAAATTCCAGTAATCAACTTCGAAAATTATAACACGACTACAATTTATAACAAAAACATCTATAAAAACACATCAATCCAACTACAAATTTTAGTAGCCAACTATATGCTACAATTTATACTAATCCACTAAAATTTATGGAAAACAACTACAAATTCATCAGCACCAATTACAAAAATAATCGAAATTTTTCTACAATATATTGAAACCCACTACGAAAATAGTGAAACAACTATAAAATCACCGAAACCAACTATTAATTATCAAAATCAACTACAAACAATAAATTATTGTATCTTGTACCGCAAGACTAAATCGTAAGAGAAGGACCGCAACCAATACTAAACCCTAGCCTCGTCCTGTAAAAGCCATTAACGCCACCAAAACCCAGATAGCAACCGATACCAAATCCTAGAGCCGTCATGCGAAATCGTCGTTGCCGGAACCAATATTTTGTTGAACCATATATATCTTCAGCTTCCAACTTTTATCTACAAAATATTCGATGTTTTGAATCAAAAAAATTCCAAACTCCAACAATGGTGGGATTATATATTAGGGTTAAATACGATTTGCACCCCTGTACTATCACTAGTATCGCATATACCCCTTACTATGAAATGCTATAACTGTTAGGATAGTAGACTAAAAGTCTCGCTTTTAGCTACATTTTTATTATTGAATTAATAAAATAGTTTATTATCATTTTATGAGAATCTGCACTAGGGTACTCAATGCATTTAATTGATTGTTTGTCAATTAATTAAAAGCGTAAGTCTAATATTCTAATAGTATTCGAAATGGTGTGCTAGGCGCACGGAAAGATCATTTTGAAAGTTCGTTTAGAATATGAAAATAAACGTTCACAATCTAGATGGAAATGGACAATCCATTGGTAAAAGATTGTAGCACAATATTTAAGTGATTGGTCTTGATCACAGTAAACAAAGAATAACTTTTGTAATTATTGTTTTGACTTACTGTGCTAGCACACCCGACATGTGTTGAACCGGACAAAGTGAAATAATTGTTTCATCACTGTTCATAAATGAAACTGTATTATTTCTAGTTGACAGTAAATTACTTACTCTCTTGATCCCTAGATTATTAACGTACACATTTAATTGATGATCTCTACGTTGATGTCACAATGGGAGAGATTCCTATTTGAGTCAAATGGCCCCCGGTCCGTTGGGTAAAGACATTAAGAACTAATAGGTGGAAATTAATTATCGAAAGGAATCCACATCTCTGAAATATGAGATTGATAATAACCTTTTAGTAGCTTATAAGATTTGTTTATGCCAAGTCTTGGCTTGGTGGATTTCGTATCCAACATACTCAAATAAGTTAAGCGGGTGAGATTCATGAAAAGAAACCATTTAATTTATTTAGCAGTCAATAAATTATTTGGTGGTTATAAGATTTCTTAATGTGGGGAGAATCTAAGTAATGATCGACCGGAGCTCGAATGTAATATTTGAGAATATAAACGGGAGTTCAAAATTATTTGGTAGTGGAAAATAAATAATTATTTAATGATTAATTAAATGAATTCTTCTAAGAGTTTGGATTTAATTAATTATTAGTTGCCCGATTTATATTTTCTCATTTAGTCCCTATTGTAGCCCAATGGATTATCTAATTAATCAAGAAAATAAAGTTCAATCAATATTATATATTGGAATTAATATAGCCGAAAATTAAGTCCCCAATGGATTTCAATTTTCGACTATATAGAGTTATAGAAGGAGTGGGATTTGTTTCCATATAATCCTCCCTATGTGTGACTATAATTCTTTGTGCTATATATAATTGAGATTAGGTTGATGAGAGAGATGATAATAATTACTACACGCCTATTTCTCTGGGAGAAGAAAATATTTTTCTCTTCTTCTTTTCTGTGGGATATACAATTGAAGATTATAAATTTTTAG
Organism: Erythranthe guttata; assembly: GCF_000504015.1. The sequence goes on along the minus strand of NW_012193023.1, from coordinate 497,400 downwards.
AGCAAACATTTATTCCCGAAATTTCTGAGCAGTCATGCGAGGAGATTCACCATAAACTGACCGTATGTCCGATTGGCTTGAAATTTATACACTAGCTTCCTAACCCATAGAACTATAATCCATCATAAATTGACCGTTTGTCCGATTTGATTGAAATTTATACACTAGCTTCCTAACCCATAAAACTATAATCCGTCCGATAGGTTTCTTAATCAGATAAACCATGTTGGAGATATCGGTGAAGGAAGATGGCAGTAAATTTCTGTTCAACAGTTTTTCGAGGATTGAAGGCTTGGTGTGGATCCTCGTTCGTGCACCGAAGATAAAAACGAATCTGCTCGCAAAAACTCTAAGTTGCTAGATTAGATTTATTCCGCTTTAAACGAATCTAATCAAAGCATGTTAATAAAATTAAAACCGGTTAATCTAGAACCTCTTACGAATTTTCATTGACTTATGGCTTCACATTCCATAACATGGTCCCTTACGTTACCCAACGTTAGAGGATCTATCACTTTCCACGGTTAACCAACCATGGAACTGACCTTTGTATGTTTTTTGACAAAAATACGCCTATAGTGGTGTATAAAAGGGTATATCTCATTCTTACTTTTTTACTAAATTTATTCTCAACTTCTTCCATAATTTTAGTTTCCAACCTTCACTCCAAATTTCTGGAGAAAAAAACTTACATTCTCGAAATACTTTATAGTTTCTTTTTAAATTTTTCGAATTTTACAATTTCGTTTCCCAGTCTAAAATCTTAGTTGTATTCTTTTAAATTATTGATTTTTTTGATTGCATTATTCCCTATTTTAAGTTGTATTCTGCTGAATTTTTTTTTATTTTCTGGAATTTTTTATGAATTATTTTATTTTATTTTATAATTTTATTCAAAGCCTAAACTCTTGATTTAAAATGTCTTCCGGTATTTTCTACAAATGCTGATTTCATTCAATCACAGTGGATATGATGAAAGGGGAGAGGGGGAAATTTTCTTATTTTTCTACTGTTATACGCTTTCAAAAAATTGACAAGTTACAAAGTCACAAAATGGCTAAAGATAAAAATGTAACTTCGCTATAGAAATTAATGGTGTTAAAGATATGAGAAATAGTTTGGGTCTGCATTATTAGCAAATGTATTTTCAGGGGTCTCACTAATTAACCCTTCAATTTAACCTCAATTTAACCCCAATTTTCACAAATTTAACCTCAATTTGCTGTTGTTGACTTTTTTTTTTCTCTTCCTGCTTTTTCCGCCACTTTCCGGGGTTATTTTCCATTTTTTTTTTCTTTTTCTTCTTCCAGCAGTGGCTAATCGACAGTCAACGCCGGTCTCCAGCGGCGTGATTTTTTTTTTTTTTCTTTCTTCAACAACTTTTTGCCCCGTTTAAATATTAATATTGTTGTGGTTGACAGTCATATTACCTATATTACTGTTTAACATAGTAATATTAACTATATTATAGTTTCACAAAGTAAATACTGCAATATTACTCTCTAGCACAGTAATATTAACACAACAAAAATAACTATTATTGTGTAAATAGAGTAGTATTAATATATTGATGATTCAACAAAGACAAACATAATAAAAATCAAAGAATTAATATTGATGTGGTTGACAGTAATAATACTGTTATCCACGATAATATTATTGTAACAACAATAATATTACCGTCAACCACAGTAATATTATTGTGTTTACAATAATATTACAATAGTAGACAGTAATATTATTATGTTAATCGGTCAACAAATCAATAAAAACAAAAAAACCAAAAAAACAATAATATTGATGTGGTTGACAGTAATATTATTGTGTTAACAGTAATTTTATCATCAACGACAATAATATAATTACGTTGACTTGTCAACAAATCAAACAAAATAAAATAAAATAAAAAAAAAACCAAAAACATAATAATATTGTTATGGTTGACAGTAATTGTACTGTCTACGTAAATGTACTGTCAACAACAGTACAATTACATATGTACTGTCAGCAACAGTGTAATTACTTTTAATGACAGTACAATTACAGTCAACTTTCAGCAGGGGGCGTAAAAAAATGGATAAATGAAAATACTAAAAAATGTCAACGTCGGAGAACGGCGGTGGAAAAAACAGACATAAAAAAATAAAATTGAAATTAAAAATAAAAAGTCAATGCCGGAAACCGACAGCGAAAAAAACTGACAAAAAAATAGTCTCAACATATATATTATTTATAATATATATTAAAGGGATAGGGTTATTAACGAAAGAGATATAACCCTGAACCTAAAATAATAAAGATGGTTGGTCAATAACCTATGCATACAAACCCCTAAGTAAAAAGGTGGGGTATATGTATTTTTTTAAAAAGATTCTATTTTGCTCTCCAATATCTTATTTAAAAAAAATTAAGATTTTTTTTTTAATTTTCTAAAACATCGTATAAGCTCCTTTTAACATCTTATAAGCTTAGCCAAACACCCTCTACATAAACCAAATGATAGTTTAAGATGTCATTAAGAAAAGGTCAATCCGCCACATCAGCAACAACTAACGGAATGGCAAATGGAGGGACCATTTTGTTACGTTTCGTAGTAAAGGGGGTGTTTGTGACAAGCTCCATAGTTCAGGGTGCAAACTGTATTTTTCCTTAATTTTTAAAGTGTTTCTTTAATGAGTTTATGAGCTATTTTACTCGTTATCCAAACAAAATTAACCATACCTCAGGAAGTTGGTTGTAATTTACCCTTTAAAATAAATTAACAAACACTTTTGAAGAGCTTATAAGCTTAGCCAACACCCTCTAAATCTATTTTCGAAAAAAATAAAATAAAAAGGATTTTATCTAGTTAGGATAAAATATTCATAAAGTGTAAATACTCAAGTAAAGACGATTTGTTTTTAGGGGCAATTTGCTAAATACCCCTGAGCGCTAATAGTCTTTCAAATCAAGATATTCGCATTTTTGCAATTCGTTAAAAGACTTTTATTCTTCTGACGTGTTCATCCAATATGCCTCTGTTACATTTGTTCCACCCATCAAATCTGATGTACCTCCGATGCTCGTTGCCATTGTCGATGCTCTGTCACATGCAAATAATCACACACATACACAACCACACACACGCACACACATACGATTTTGATTACACTCATTCATCATCGATGAAACCTAATAATTATGGAAACCAAAACGAAAAATATGAAGAATTGTTTGGTGATGGTGATGGTAATGTTGGTAATGATGTATGCACTAGATATTTAATTTTTGTTCTTCGGCTTATCTAATTAAGCTCTGTAACTAAGCTATGCAATAAGATGTCTAAATTGTGTAACTAAGTTGTCTATGTAATTTGCGTATATGTTGTGGGAAGCATCTATTCTTGTTTTAGTTTTTTCTTCACTGTATTTTAAGTTTTAACTAAGATGTTGGCTTATTAATATAATTAAGTTGTGCAACTCAACGCGTCGCTGTTACTGTTAGTTTTCCTAAGCGCTTTCGTTAGAGGGGGAACTCTCCATAAGGACTTAGCAAAAACACAAAATATGTGTATCCTTCAGCTATAGAGATATTTCTGAGGGACCTCCAACTATCTCTTTTTCCTTTTTTTAATGCATGAGAAAACAAGTTTTTTTTTTTTTTACTAATTATAGATGAGTTAAATTTAGTGTAAAATAAACAGGTTTATGTCCATTCAAAGCTTTAAATGTTCAGATGTAAGAGATTTTTAGGAACTTCTTAGAAAACTCTCTATTATATTTACATCTAACTTATATCTATATGATTAAATCAATATCTATCACACATAGGGAGATGGAGTAGTATAAATTGAAGTATGATTTCATCGGGAAACTAACCGAGCAAACATGCAAACACTTCAAGTAATGGTAATTCACATAAATACTTTTAAAGTAATCTCCGACGTTTTTCTATTTTTCTTATAACAAGACCCCTGTGCCTTCTTGATGCAACAAAAGTATTTTCTTTTGGCCATAAAAATAAAAATAAAAACTAAAAAAAAATAAAGTTTTTAAAATTTTCAATTAAATCCATCACATTTTTAAAAAATGTGTCTCTCCAAGTCAACCCAAAACCTCATCCTAATTTTCTTCACACCCTATCAAAAGCGTAACCTTGTCTGAATCATTATCAAAGAACATTTATAACAAACTAGATCCAACAATTAGCTTTCAAATGGTAGCATTCATCAACCAAAGGCCAGCCTTGTGGTGGAGGCAGGACCCACGCAGGGCCCAATTTCTTAGGGGTCCACTTTTTTTATATTTTTATATATGTATTTATTATTTTTTATGTGTAAAAAAAATATTTTTTCTATTTAAAAAAAATAGTATTTATAATTTCTAGAACATAGTTTAAAAACGATAAAATGTAAATTTTTTATTTTATTCAAATTATTATATATTTCTCGAACACTTGTTTTACAAAAAAATGTTCACATATACACTAATATTTCCAATCTATTATTGATAATAAAATATATATTAATAAATATATTTATATTATATAACTTGACATAATATGCCAAAAAAAAAAAATCGAGTCGTTGCTTCGAAACCCCATATTATTAAGAGCACAATTTATATTCTCGCCCCGGCCCCCAAATACACCGGACATGCTATGTCAACAACGTCCCGCTCCAATCCGATGGAGGAGGATTCACGATGGTGGTGTCCAAACTCGCCTCCTCATAAAACACATAAATGCATACATTTGTGGGTTCTTCCACCATAAAATCTTCAATTTTGATGCCTTTTGATTCCATACTTTTTATTGTGTTTTGAGAGTTTTGAAAGTTGAGGTTTTGTAGGTTTAGAGGAAGGAGAAAGGTTTTTGTGCATTTTGGGAGATGGAGAAGATGAGAACTTCGTCTTCTAATTTTGGGGTTAATTGTTTTTATGGTTTTTGCTTTTGCATCAGTTTTTATTTTATTTTTTAACAAGGGTATTAGAGTATTTCTATATTGGAAATTTTAATTTGGTTTTGCACTTATTGGAATTAGTATTGCAAATAGCCGCTACTTTTTTTTTTTCTTTTACCTTTTTTTCCTATTTTTCTTTTTATTTAAATTTTATTTTTCACTTTTTAATTTTTTGCACTGAAATATTTTATTGTAGTTGTAATCATATATAATTTTGTCCTTTCATCTAAGTCAACAAACCAAATATGATATAAGGGACACAGTGTGCTTGGTGAAAAAAATCATAGGGGGTTTCCTGCTAATTTTTTTAACACGATGATAATAGTGAGTTAGTCTCGTTATTAATGGAGCATCATGGTACAAACAATTATATGCAGAAAAAAATTACTTCTCAAACAATTTCGCGGGACAAAAACAACATCAGCCAAGTAAATGCAGTTAACTAGAAGTTCAGTTTAGATGGAATTGTCTTTCTATACAATATATCAAGTGAAGTAATGTTTGATATATGGTTGTAGTTTAAAGTGGATGCATCTTGAAATAATCGAGATACCAATTCCACCAATTAGTGAATATCTATATCTTATCGAAAATAAACTAAACTATCTTACTGAGCTAATGCAATCAAGTTGAACCGACAATAATTTAATGATGAACTAAAGCTAAAGTAACTCGGAAGACATAAAATTTTGGATCACGAATTGGTATAATCTTATTCACATCCAGTAAGCAGGATATGTATTTAATAGGTGTGGTAAATATTTTTTTTTAATCAATTTTTATATGATATAGTTTACAAAAATATATTTAAATTTGATTTTTTAAAATATATAATTATTTTTTAGAAATACTAATATTTTTATAATATATTCTGGGGGGAAATGTGGGATAACCCTTAGTTTTGGAAATATATAATGATAGGTTCTATGGATATTTTTTCTCTAGTCAAAAGCTCAAATTATAATGTTAATTTGATAGACCCCCTAGAAAAATTGAAATACCCGTTTTGCCCTTTTAGTTACAATTTAAAACCCTAACCCTCTCTCATTCTTTTCTCTCCCAGCCGTTTTTCTTCTCTTCTCTCTCCCTCGTTCAGCGTTTTCTTTTCCTCTCCCTCCTTCAGTGTGTTCTTTTCTCTCTCTCTCTCTCTCTCTCTCTCTCTCTCTCTCTCTCTCAAAATTCTCCCGTTCTCTTCTCTCTCTCACCTCCCTCCACCACCGCCATACGCCGCTGGTCTGCTGCTCTGCCACCGTCCTATTCCGCTGCCGTTGCTCCGCCACGGCCTTGTGCCGGCCGTCGTTGCTCCTCCCACCGCCATCCACTTCACCTTTTTAAGGTATTTTTTTAATTTATGAATGCCCATCGATTTTAATTTATTTTTTGAAGTTCTGAATTATTATTACTATTTCAACTTTTTTTATTGTTTTATTCTATGAAAAACAACTGATTTCGAAAATTTCAAATTGTGTTCTGACTATGTGTAGTCAGATCTAATGGTGAATTTCAGATTTGGAACCGGTGGTGTTTGATTTGTATATATTTATTGCATTTATCAAAAAAAAAAAAAAAACCAAATCTACTATGTTTTGATGATCTATGAACAATTAATATTGAAAAAAATTCTTTGGATTAATTTGATTTTTTATTATAAATCATATGTAATTTACTTTTTGTATTTATTTGAAGATGATTCGAAATGCCTCAAGTGTGAGAGTTTTGTTTGTCTGTAGTTGAAATTTTCTGTAGTGGTTACTTAGATGGGTGATTTGAGTCATGTGAATATACAGTTAGATTTAGTCATATACAGTGGCGGAGCCACCCTTTGACAAGGGTGGGCTCCAGCCCACTCTCATTATTTAAAAAATTATACTATATATTATATCTATATATAATTAGCCTCCCAAATAGTTTAATTTAGCCCACCCAAGTAATTTAGTTTAGCTTATCTATCAAAAAATTTATGTTATATTAGTTGAAGTTTATAATTTGTGGTTATTTTATGCTATTTTATGTTAATGAATAAAAAAATAATTTAGCCCCCGTCAATGTTAAGCCCACCCACCCAAGTAATTTAATATAGCTTATATTAGTTTAAGTTTATAAATTTGTAGTTATTTTGTGCTATATTTTTATGTGAATGAATCAAAAAATAATAATCGGGGGCGCTGCCCCCGAACCCCCGTTAATGTTAAGCCCACCCTGTCTCGAATTCCTGGCTCCGCCACTGGTCATATACATATAATCATGTACACAGTCATATGTAATCATGTATAGTCATGGCTACATATAACTATACATGACTATACAGTCATATGTAATCATGTATAGTCATGTCTACATATAAAACTATACATGACTATACAGTCATATGTAATCATGTATAGTCATGGCTACATATAACTATACATGAGTATAGGAATTGTAGTATATTATAGTCATTTGTAGTCGATTTCAGTTCAGTAAATTTATCAACAAAAAAAAAATCATGTTTTTTTGTATTTTTCATGTAATATAACTCGCATGTTCTATTTTGCGTTTAACTCATTTTTTTTTGTCGCAGGTTTTGCTTTTATTATAATTTTATGGCATGCATACAGCATAGAATAAGATTCGATGAAGTGCCTTGTGAAGTTGGATTCATGCTACAGTAGTCTAGACTTTATGTCACTGTATATAACTATAGATAATTGTAGATAACTATAGTCACCTATAGTAACATATAGTTATATGTATGCTATAGGTTTTTTAATGTTCAGTAATATTTGTTCATGTTTGAAGAATATATGCATGTCATTGTATTTTTTTATTTTTTGTTTGTTAGTTGATTTATAATTTCAAGATCTAAATTGTGAATCTTATTTGTTGGTGTAGATGAATTTTGGGATAAAAAGACAATACATGACTATATATATATACATGACTATTGAACTTGTAGTATAGTGTAGTCATGTGTAGTATACTTTCAATTTAGTTTTACCAAAATTTGAATTAATAAAAAAATTAAAAATTTAAAAAATTAAAAAAAAAATTGAAATATTAAAAAAAAAAAATTATTTAAAAATACAATAATAAAAAAAAAGTACAATATATATATACAAGAATAAACAAATTATTAAATAAAAAATTAGGATATATGCAGTACAAAAATACTAAGTGCGGGTCCAAAATGATAAAAATGTAGTTGGTGAAAATCCTGAATGCAGTTGGGCGAAAATTACAAATAAGGGCACAATAGTATTTTTGCCTCTCCAGGGGTATCTCAAAGGAAGATTTTTAGGGGTGGACTTATCCCTATATGTGTTCCATATACCGGGTGCATATCAAATGGACCCATATTCTGGATTAATTTTATGTGAAAAGAACATAAATAATTTGAGAATTTGTTCTAACTTCCATCTCGAATATTATTTTTTTTAGTTTTCAAATTTTAAATAATAGATGTATTCGACTTAATTTAAGAAAATAATTTAATTTTAAATGAATAAATTAATTTTGCCAAGGCCCTCTTGTGTTGCGAAACCATGCACCAAATCTCCCTACGTTGCAAATAACTTGCATAAAATCCCCTCAAGAGTTAACAGTGTTAATTATTAACCGAAATGGGGATTTCATGCACCAAAAATGAAACACATGGGGGTTTTACAAAATAAAAAAATAGAAGGGGATTTTGTACAGGTTTTTCATAACACGCGGGGGTTTTATGCTGTGTACCCGTAATCTTGAAGAGGTAATAACTATAACGGTGAACGTACAGGGACACTTCAATTACAACACAATGCAATGGATCCTCTCCCATTCTTTTTCCAGCTTCTAAAAATCTGGTCATCAGAAAATTGAACATAACATATAATCGTACTATATTTGATTATTCATAAAAGCTGTTGTTAATTGTTTAGTTTTGATCGTAGTTATTTGAGTCCTTGATCTGGAGAGAACCAGTTTTGTACAAATACTTTCAAGAGAGAGAGAGAGAGAGAGAGAGAGAGAGAGTACAACCATTGCATTTATGGAAGAGAAAATGAAAGAAAAAAGTGTCACCAACACTGAAAATCTGTCTTACATGTTGCATGTTGGGAGAGGGCTTCCCTGATTTGACCTGGTCACTTCCAAAAACTACTGCAAAACCTTCTTACCAACCTTTCATAAAACTATAAAAGTAAGAAAATTCTAATCTCGAGTAAGGAGAATTAATAGCAGGTTATCAAACCGAATATTCAGGTATAAAATTTGATTTATTTTACGTTGCTTTGTATCTAAATCTACTAGTTTCTTCATTATTTGAAACCGTTCTTTTCCGATTCTTTCTTTTTCTCTTGATTCTTTTCCGATCGAGATGTATAGATCTTGTTCATGGATTAGCGAAAATGTGTAAAAGCTCTATTTGCCTCTGCAGTATGGCATCGCTACTCCCTTTGGCAGCATCCACTAATTCGGAACTTAATTTGAAAGTCATATTTCGACCCCGGATTTTTTAGCGATGCCGTTAATAACCAATGAATGGCAAGTGTTTTTCAACATAAAAACTAAATCAAAGTGTCTGAAACATGAATAGCAATATGTCTTGGTTCAATTAAATAGCTCGCTTAGATGGTTTCTTCAAATGTTACAACTAAACATACTGCAGAAGTAACACAATAGAGACAAGTGTGTGATTTTAGCAGATATACTAAAAGAGATTGAAAAGAAATTCCAAGTAAGTGATTGAGACATCTTATGCAAATAGTCTGCATAGAAAAGGAAAAAAAAAATCTTTATTACATTAAATGATGCTCGTCAAGAAAATGTTTGATAGTAGTAATACCAGATTAGATCATCTTTTAATCTTATAAACTAAGCTGTTTTGCCGTGGAACAATAAATAATCTAATCGCGTACATTCTAATTGACAATTAAAGTTTGATTTAATTGGAGGGGAAAAAAAACACTCTTGTGAATTGTGATACTAAAAAGCAATGTTTTGAAAACCGGACCGGACATCGAACCGGACAAGCAACTGGGTCACGGTTGAACCGGTCCGACCGGGGTCCAACCGGGTTTTTTCATTTTTTAATTATTTGTATAATTTTAAAGTGATAATGATATAAATATGCACACAAAGTATATGTATTAATCATAAAATATCATTTTTAAGCATTTAATACTCAAATAATGTATCAAAATTTTTAAATAAAAGTAATATATACGCATGAATTTTATACCAAAAAACTGCATAATTGAATCTTACATATACTATTTATATAAAGTTTGAATAGTCAAATTAAATTTATGATAGTAAAATAATTTACTAAAAAACATCAATACAATTAAAAGCCCAAAGCCCAACCCTAATTTTTTCTGGCATTAACCTTGCGCCTCCGTCAGAACTTATTGGCATTACCCTCACCCTATTTCACCTAGTTAATATTCTCTGGTTTTTTTTTCCTTCCTATCTCTTTCCCAAGCACTGCCATTGCCAATCTTTCAGCAAACCACACACTAAGAAATGAAGTTTTCTCTCTCTCTCTCTCTCTCTCTCTCTCTCTCTCTCTCATTTTAGGTTTCATAAGGAACCGGTTTTTGGTGACGGGTTTTGCCGGTTTTGGGCGGTTCGACCGGAAAATTTCCGGTTTTCAACAATCGACTCGGGTTTTTGGCATTTTTGGGTTTATGCATCGGATCGGACCGGCTTGATGGCCGGTTCGCGGTTCAACCGGTCGGACCGGCCGGTCCGGTCCGGTTTTCAAAACATTGCTAAAAAGCAAATTCAACCTTGAAAGTCGAAACCTATCAACTTTCAAGTGAACATTAATGGATTTTAAAAAAAGCTTCTGTACTTTCACCTGGTCAATTTCGGGTCAATATATTCATTGTGTAGGCCCACAAGGTTTTTAACGAGGTCCTCTTTTACTTTAATAAGTATATAATGGAATGAATAAAATTTTGGCAAAAAAGGAAAAAAAAAACCCGACCCACAAAGATTGGATCAACAATAGTTTTCATTTTTAAGTAAAATTGGTTTGTCGAATGGGTCAGCTTTAGGCTGGTAATCGACCGACCTAACCCAGTCCCAACCCTACTTATATCTGATAAGTTGTTTGAAGAGTTGATAAACTGTTACGTTACACCTTATTTTTAGAAATAATTTAGGGGTATGAAGCAGTTTACCCCCTAAACTAAGGGTCGTTTTGCACTTTGCCGCCAAACAAAAAACTTTTATACGGATTTACCTAAACTCATTAATCCATTACACAGTGCCCCCTAAACTCAATTTTCCGACAATTTTGGACTTAATGTCAAAACATGTGCGTTGCACGTGAGATTTGCAGGGGTAAATTTGTCCCTTCACTTAAATCCAATATATTAAATATAAATTAAACATTAAAAAACAAAAAAAAAAATAGAACAAGAAAAAAAGAAAAATGTGTTTATACGCTATTTTCCTCATTATAAGATCTTGACTGAAAATATGGGATATAGGTAATTTTTTTAAAAAAATCTAAAAGATCTCCTTACTTTTTGAAGTTTTAACATCTTTTCAAAAAATAGTAAACACTTTTGAAAAGCTTATAAAATTAGCCAAACATCCTATAAATGTATTTTCAGAAAAATAAAATAAAAATGATTTTATCTCGTGAAAATAAAATATTCCAAAAATTATAAATACTCATGTAAACACATTTTTTAATGCATAAAAAAATACTTTTTCTTACTAATTATAGTTAAGTTAGATTTTAATGAAAATAAATAGTACTATGTCCAATTTGGAAATTGCAAATGTTAAGATATAAAGATTTTTAGGAACTCCTTAGAATGCTCTCTATTATACTTCTTTTTTTAAATTATTTCTTATACCTATAGGATTAAATCAATTTTCATCATTCATTAAAGAAGTGGAGTATTATAAACTGAAGTATGATTTTATTGGTAAACCAACTGAGCAAACATGTAAACTCCTAGAGTAATTTTAATTCATATAATTGAGAACTATTAATCCGATTGCTTGGCAGATATTATCATAATTGCCGCAATTTTCGGAGCAAGGGTAGATTCAGGGGTGGCCATGTATGCCATGGACCACCTTAAATAACAAAATAAAGTTTGCATTAGTGGTAAAGATGCTCAATTAGTTGGATGAGGTAATAAGTTCGATTCCAGTATGGTGGGAAAAGATTATGGTTTATTATTTTTTTAACCCAACTGGAACTGGGAAGAAAACCTATATTTTTCCATGAATAGTTTCAACAACCAACTGGAATCGGAAAGTAAACATTTATAATAATTTGTTCTACGTAGCATCTTAAATCAAAGACACCAAGATCTTTCTTAATAATTCCATGAATAAAGTTTCAACAACCAACTGGAATTGGGAAGTAAACCTGTATAATAATTTGTTCTACGTAGCATCTTAAATCAAAGACATCAAGATCTTTCTTAATAAGTTTTAGATTGAAAACATTTATTTTTCCATGAATAAAGTTTCAACACAAGATTGTTTATCAAAGACAACAAGATCTTTCTTAGTAAGTTTTAGATTGAGAACATGTATTTTTTCATGAATAAAGTTTCAACACAAGATTGTTTAGATGCAACAAAGAACTAGCTAGATTGAAAACCTGTATTATTCCATGAATAAAGTTTCAACACAAGATTGTTTAAATGCAACAAAGAACTAGCGTTGCTTATCAAATAATTTGTTCTACGTAGTATATTAAATCAAAGACACCAAGATTTTTCTTAATAAGTTTTAAATTGAAGTAAAGAGACATGATAGTGAGTTAGTCTCGTTACTAATCCAGTGGGGGCATGCGTATCAATGATTACAATGATTTAGTGTTAATGGAAAATTATATGAATGCCAAGAATAGTGAGGATAGAGTGATTTCAATTTATGTGAGACATCAGAACTTAGCAGAAAGTGAGACTGAACAAAAGTGAGACTGAACATGAATCAGCAGAGGATTCTATGGTATAGTTTCTGGAGGTGGGTGAGACAATAGGGTAGGTAGGTGATGCTGAAATTGAACCCAACCCATGCATGATAATGACCATTCTGATGTTGAGGCTAATATCAATACTGATCAATTTGAATAGTTATCAATGGAAGTGGTGGTGTGCAATTGACTAGGAAGGTGCACGTGTCGTATTATTTTTTCCATGTCTTTCTTAATTGGGGTTTTATGCATAAGCCCCTCACCAACTATATTTATTATTCTAAGTTTAGCGATTATATATCTTTCGTCAATAAGCTCATTCATTTAATATTTATTATAAATAAAGGCAAACTTAATGTAAATGACAAAATTACTTCAACCCTTTAAACTCAATTCCAAATTGTAATCCCAATTTAAATTCAAGTTCATCAATTTTGACCACAAAAGTCCAATTTTGACTTTTTCTTTCTTTTTTTAAACTTTTTTTTTATATCTTTTCCAGCTGGTATCCGACGTTGAATTTTTTTTTTATGTCTGTCTTTTAGGCCGCCCGTTTGAGGCGTTGACTTCTTTTTTTTTTTGATTTTTTTTTTGTCCATTTTCTTTTACACATGCCGCTGAATATTAACAGTAATTGTATTGTCGTCGACAATAATTGTACTGTCAACTAACAATAATCTTACTGTCGTTAACAGTACAATTACTATAAACACAATAATATTACTTTCAACCACATGAATATTATCATTTTTTTTGACTTTTTTTTAATTTGTTTGATTTCTTGACCAGTCAACGTAATAATATTACTGTTGTTGACAATAAAATTACTCTAAACACAATAATATTATTATGGTTGACAGTAATATTAATGTCGTCACAGTAATAATAATATTAATGTCAACCACATCAATATTAATTCTTTTGGTTTTATATTATGTCTGCATGTGTTGAACGTTAATATATTAATATTATTGTATTACACAATAATAGTGATTGTTGTCTTAATATTACTGTGTTAGAGAGAAATATAACAATATTATTGTGTTAAACAGTGATATAGTTAACTATATTACTGTTAAACACAGTAAAATTAACTAAACTATAGTTTAACACAGTAATATTGTTATATTAATCTCTAGCACAGTAATATTAATGCAACAAAACTCATTATTATTATGTAATAGAGTAATATTACTATGTTGACCGTTCAACAAATTTAAACATAATAAAAAAGAAAAAATAATTAATATTACTATAACAACAGTAATATTACCGTCAACCACAGTAATATTACAATAATACACAATAATATTATCACATTACTCCATGAATAACTCAAAAAAACAAAAAAAAAACCCAAAGAAAATAATAATATTGATATGGTTGACAACAATATTACTATAACAACAGTAATATTTCCGTCAACCACAGTAATATTATTGTGTTTCCAGTAATATTACAATAATAGACATTAATATTATTACGTTACTCCGTGAATAACTCAAACAAAACAAAAAACCCAAAAAAATAATAATATTGATGTGGTTGACAGTAATATTATTGTGTTTACAGTTATTTTACTGTCAACGACAGTAATATAATTACGTTGACTTGTCAGCAAATCAAACAAAAAAAAAAATAACCAAAATAAAAAATAATAATAATATTACGTTAATTTACTGTCAACGGCAGAACAATTACATAAATGTATTGTCAACGGCAGTACAATTACGTTAATGTACAGTAACTGACAGTATAATTACGTTAATGTACTATCATTGACAGTATAATTACGTTAATTTCAGTGACAGCACAATTCGGTCAACGTTTAGCGGCGGATGTAAAAAAAATAATAAAAGATAAATAAATAAATAAAAAACACTAATAAAATTCAACGCCGGAATCCGGCGGCGGAAAAAAACAGACCTGAAAAGGAAAAAAAGAGAAAAAAAAAATCGAAAAGTCAACGTAGGAATCTGGCGGCAATTTTTTTTTTAGACAAAATTGATTAAATTGGGGTTACAATTAAGAAGTGGGTATAAAAGTTGGCGGTAATATTGTCATATACATGAATATTTTCTTTATTTATAATAAATATTAAAGGGATGAGTTTATTGGTGAAAGAGATATAGCCCCTAAACCTAGAATAATAAAGATGCTTGGTTAGAGACCTATGCACAAAAACCCCTTAAAAATATAATAAACACTTTTGAAGAGCTTATAAAATTAGCCAAACACCCTATAAATCTATTTTCAAAATAATAAAATAAATAGGATTTTATCTCGTGCGGATGAAAATATTCAAAAAATTGTAATTACTCATGTAAACACATTTTTGTGAATGCATAAAAAATACTTTTCTTTTACTATTTATAGATAAGTTAAATTTTAATGAAAATAAATAGTATTATGTTCAAATTCGAAATTTCAAATGTTAGGATGTAAAGATTTTTAGGAACTCCTTAAAAAGCTCTCTGTTATACTTCATTTTTTAGATTATATCTTATATTTATATGATTAAATCAATTTCCATCATCTATTAGGGAGGTGGAGTAGTATAAATCGAAGTCTATTTTATTGGTAAATCAACTAAGCAAACATGTAAACTCTTAGCGTGATCTTAATTCATATAATTGCGAACTATTAATCCAATTGTTTGACGTACATCACCATTATTGCCTCAATTTCTACCTCATAGGTAGGAGACTGTTTTGGGTGAAATAAAAATAAAGGACCCAACACATTGAGACCACGGGTTAGCAGTTTATTCAAAATAAATTGATGGAGGTATCTATATAGACAATTTACGGCATATTTTTCAACCCAAGTGGAATTGGAGAAGAAAACCTGTATTTTTCCATGAATAATGTTCCAACTCAAGATCGTTAAGTGCAACAAAGAATTAGCTTGCTTATCAAATAATTTGTTCTATATATAGAGCTTCTTAAATCAAAGACGCCAAGTTCTTTCTTAATAAGTTTTAGATCGAAGTAAAGAGACATGGAAAAATGTAATGAGTTAGTCTCGTCTAATCCAATAGGGGCATGGTTATCGATCAATGATTACAATGATTTAGTGTTAATGGAAAATTATATGAATGACAAAAATATTGTGAATTTTCTAGATGAAGATAGAGTGACTTCAATTAAGATGAGTCATCAAAACTTAGTAGAAAGTGAAACTGGACCTGAATCAGTAGAGAATTCTATGGAATAGTTTCCAGAGATGGGTGAGACAATAGGGTAGATAAGTGATGCTGAAAATGAACCCATGATAATGACCATTCTGATGCTGATGCTGAGGCTATTGATATGATATCAATACTGATTTATACACTAATGGTGAGGCTATTGATATGATATCAATACTGATTTATACACTAAATATACAATTTGATCAATTTGAATAAGTATGAATGGAAGTGGTGGTATGCAATTAATTGGGATGACTTGAAGCATTCAAGCTTTTTAATTGACTGGGAAGAAGCACGTGTGCTGCACGTGTCGTATTAATTTTTTCATGTCTTTCTTAATTGGGGTTTTGATGGGGTTTATTATTCTAGGTTTAAGGGTTATATATCTCTCGTCAATAAGTCAATTCATTTAATATATATTATAAATAAAGTCATATTTTTAGAAAAACAAAATAATAAAAATAAATATAGGCAAAATTAATGAATATGACAAAATTACCCCAACCATTTAAACTCAATTTCAAATTGTAATCCCAATTTAAATTAAATTTCATCAATTTTAACCACAAAAGTTTAATTTTGATTTTTTTCTTTTCTTAAACATTTTTTTTCCACTGGTTTCCAGCGTTACCTTTTTTTTTATTTGTTTTTTTTTTATATGTCTTTTACGCCGTCGGTTTGAGGTGTTGACCAATGTTGAATTCTTTTTTTTTCGAAATTTTTTATCCATTTTTTTGTACGCACGTCGCTGAATGTTAACAGTAATTGTACTGTTGTTGACAATAATTATACTGTCAACTAATAGTAACTGGTAATGGTACTGTCGTTAACAGTACAATTACTATAAACACAATAATATTACTGTCAACCACATTAATATTATTATTATTTTTTTGCTTTTCAGTCAACGTAATAATATTATTGTCGTTGACATTAAAATTACCGAAAATACAATAATATTAGTGTCAACCACATCAGCGTAATAATATTACTGTCTACTATTGTAATATTACTGTAAACACAAGAATATTACTACGGTTGACGGTAATATTGTTGTCGTCACAGTAACAATAATATATTTGTCAACCACATCAATATTAATTCTGTTGGTTTTATATTATGTTTGCCTTTATTGAACGGCAAACATATTAATATTATTGTGTTACACAATAATACTGATTGTTGTGTTTATATTACTATGTTAGAGAGTAATATAACAATATTATTGTGTTAAACAGTGGTATAGTTAATATTGCTGTCAATCACAGTAATAATACTGTTTAAAAGGGCCAAAAATTGTTCAGGAAAAAATGTTTAAAAAACATCAACGCCGTCGGCGCCACAAAAAGAAGAAGTCAATGTCGAAAACCAACGGTCAACAGCGGCAACAGTAAAAAATGAAGTCAAAGTTGAGTTGGGGGTCAAAATTAAATAATTTGTATTATTTGGGGTCAAATTGAGGTTAAATTGGATTAAAAGGTGAAATTGGAGCATATTAAAATGTTAGGAGGTATTTCAATCTTTTACACACATTTGGACATTGTCTGGATTTTTTTGTAAAAGAGTTGACCCCTTTATGAATAAGTAGCCGATGATGTGCTTAATTGAAATAAGCCCTTCTTAATTATGTATCTTGCATGCTCTATTTTTATCAAAATAATATTATTTTTTTTGAGTTAAAAAAATATATTATTTTGATAAAATTAAAATGTATAAATATGTCGCTACTTTGTTAAATTTTTGCCGTTGAATCAAATTTTATTGGGGTATTTGCACTCGGCTCCCCTGTGAAATGTCTAATTGGCAAAAAAACCCCTCGGATAAAAAAATTAGCAAATACCCCCCTATGAAAGGAAGTCAATGACAATAAGGACCCTACGAGCGAATCGTGGGATACACTCGCGGTTCATGCAGCTAGGCGTGCGTTTTAGGACATTTTAGGACAGGAAAAGACATAAAAACCCTTTGGTAGAGGAAAAAAACCCAGACTGATTCAATTATAAATAATCTAAAGTTATAGGACTAAATTGTAGTTATCAAATTGTGGGCTGAAATCGTCTTCCCCAAAATCCAAATTTCTTCTTCGCCATTGAAATCACCACCACCAAATACCTCACATTTCAAATCTTTTTCACATCTCCTGATTATTATTAACGAGTAGAAAAAAAAAGAAAAAATAATTATCCAGCAACAAAACAATATGAGAGAAACAGAAGCACATCAAGATGAAGAAATGGAAAAGCTGAGATCGAAAGCCACAGAACTTCTCCTAAGAGAAGAATACAAACCCTCAATCCAAACCTACTCCCAAATCATCTCCCTCTGCCAAACCCGCATCGCCGCCAAAAACCCAGATGGGCCCCACCTCAAGAAGCTCCTCTGCCTCTCCTTCTCCAACCGGGCCGAAGCCCGGGCCCGCCTGTCGGACCACACCTTAGCACTGACAGACTGCGAGGAGGCCCTCAGAATCGACGATTCCCATTTCAAACCCTCGTTTGCAAGGGTAAGATTTTGTTGAGTCTGAACAGGTACAGCGCCGCCCTGTGCTGCTTCAACGCCGCCAATCTCGGCCCCCAGGCGACCGAAAATTCCGATCTGGTAAATGGGTTCTTGGAAAAATGCAAGAGGCTCGAGTTTCTGTCGAGAACCGGCGCATTCGATATTTCTGAGTGGGTGTTGAGTGGGTTTCGTGGGAAATAGCCCGAATTAGCAGAGTACATCGGCGCATTGGATATCAAGAAATCAGAAATCAGTGGTCGCGGACTGTTTGCCACGAAAAATGTCGAAAGCGGGACCCTGCTTTTCGTCACTAAAGCCGTCGCTGTTGATCGGGCTAGGTGCTCGACGGTCCAGAAGGCGGCGGTGGTGTTAGACGGGCGAGAAGGCGGCGGTGATGCCGAAGTTTTTCCGGGCTGGGAGGTGGGCGGCGGAGTGAAACGAAGAAGATGATCTGAAAAAATGGGATAATTTTTGTCCCTTATTGCAATTTTGGAAATTTTAAAATTTACAATTTGGTACTATAAATTATAGTTATTTATAATTTGACCACTCATCAAAGAAATAATTTTTGCTTTATTTTTTATTAAGGACAATTCTGTCATTTCACGTAAGTCAACGGGCCAGTGCACACAAAGGGGCGGTGGGCTGACTAAAACACAACATAGGGGGTTATATGCTAATTTTTTTTTTCGGGGGGGTTTTTTGCTTCCGAGAAATAACACAGGGGGGTCTATGCAATTAACTCAAATTTTATTTAATAACAAAATACATTAACAAATTTGTACTTTGTATTCTAATTTAGTTGACAATTACTTTTTGTGTTTTGTTAAAAACAATTTTTTATCCTTTTTATCTTTTTTTTATAGCTTTCATTTTCACTCTTCCACTAATTTTCTTCAATGTTAGGATAAGTTTGAATAGGGCTGTGCATGGATCGGTTTTAACCATCAACCAACCCATTTTCGACCCACAATTTGTGATGGTTAATCAACCATCAACCGACCCATTTAAGTTGGGTCGATAATGTCAACCAACCCATGTATAGTTGGGTCGATAATGGTTTCTAATATGCTAAAAAGTTGGTTAGTCGGTTAATATCGGCCAACCAACTTTATTCATTAATTTATTATTTATTAATTTTAATTAAAATATTTAATATTTTTAATTTCAAATTTCTATTTTATATCACATTTATTAAATTGTTTAATATTGACCAAAATCCTAAAAGCAATAAATCTAACCTAATTATCTAATTTGAACTATTTTAATTTTAAGACATACAGTCTAAATATTTGGACGATTATTATTTGTTGAATTATTTATGTTTAATTGCAATATATATATGCCCGTAATGTTTTGAATCTTTTATTTGAATATTATTGAACTAGTCGCATTTAATTTATAAAAGATATAGCGTTGTAACAAGTAATAAAATATTAAAAAAAAATTAAAAAATATTTAGATGGATGACCCATCAACCAAACCACCAACCAACCCATTAAATTGGTTTTCAACCATCACCCAACCCATGTAAGTTGGGTCGATAACGGTTTCCAATATTTACCAAAGTTGGTTGGATGGGTTGGGTTGGTTTTATGCCTGGTTTTTAACCAAACCAACCAACGCACAGCCCTAAGTTTGAATGATATTTAGATTAAGTTTGGATGATATTTTAGATGTTTTTCTAAGAAGTTATCCTTTATTTGGCTTGCAACATATTCTTTACTACTCACGTATTTTCAACTTGAATTATCTCATTTGCTATAAACACCAAACCTTTGCATGTGTCGAGCCGATGATAATTATAATATTTTTTTTAGTTTTTTTTAAGAGCAATATTTATTCTGCGTGACTTGCAATTATTAAAGATTCCATCCATTTTGTATTCTTATAAATATTTTGTAATTGATTTCTTTTTCGAATATTGTGTAGTTATTTTTATGTAAATGTTTTTTGTTTTTTAATATTTTCTATTAAGTTTTTGATGATTGAGAAGTTTATAGTACTACTATTATATGATATTAGTGTATTAATGTAAAAATAATAAATATAATGGTGGCATATGCTTATACTTCCACAAGCGTAGTTTCGTGCAACTAGGACCGGCTCTAGTGCATAGGCATTTATGCCTATGTCTAGGGCCCCCAAACTATCTGTAATATCCTTAGGGCTCCCTAAATTATATGTATTATAAATTAGAACTCCCAAATTTGAAATGAAAGGCAAATTATAGAAATTATAACATAAGATCGAATAATTTTAATATATGAACATCAAATAATAAGAAAATACCTAAAAAAATATTTAATTTTAAATCAAAAAATAAATATAAGAGTCCCAGAAAAATTATTTGCCTAGGGCCCCATATGGACTTGAGCCGGCCATGCATGCAACTTCCAGAAATCATGAACGACCCGAATACAAAAATTTGAAATATGAAATAAAACACAATAAAAATTAATGTTCAAGAAAGTTGAATTTTTAGTTATTATTTGGACATGTCGCTACTAACATGACATGCAAAGTTTTCATACATTTTGTTTGTGTATAAATTTCATATTGAGCATACATTTTGTTTGGCTACGTCAATCTTACCTATGTTCTTGTGTTTTTTCTTTCCTTTTTTGTCCCTTATTTTTCTTTTTTCCTCTTGATTACCAGTTTCTTAGTACGAATATGGTATTGGCAAAAACATGATTAATCGTCACTAATGAAGCACTTACTTTCATGCTCACATTCACTTAGCAAAGCATAATACAAAATCAGTATCACTTTATATGTTTGTTACCGTTTTCAAATTCTTTCCACACTTTCCCCAAAATAAAAATTATCTTTCTACACTATTTTCAAAAACTTTCCCCAAAACAAATTCAAATATTTCTCTCTCTAACAAACATGATTTGACCGCTACAGTGAAAATTGTCTTCACTAAAATACAAAATCAAATCACTTTATCTTTTAAATTCTTCTTCCAAAATACATTTTTCCAACACCTTTCAGACATGATTTGACTTGCTACAGTACAAATTGTCTCCTCCCAAAAGACAAACAAACTTTATTTAATTTTCAAATTATTGTCCCAAAACATCTTTCCCCAAAATAAAATGGAAATGGAAGCCTAAAAGCTTACCAAACACAGCCTATAATTTTTTTTACAATAAGTATGAAAACATTTCAAGAAAAAAGGAAAAACTTCATCCAAATCTAGATGCCACTCACTTTATGTTCATTTTTAACTTCTTGACGACTCACTTTTTTTTTTCTAATAATTGCGTTAATACCAATTGAAATTAATATCATATCTCACTTCGTTGAAGTTCTCCAAAGGGTTTTCTTTTTAATGTGAAAACTCCATATTCAAATGGGTATGAATCCTAGAGATTAAAGACTTCATGTTTCTGTTATCTTTAATTAGACATATGATAGGCGTACATCAGACTTATAATGAGAACTCTATGAATTATTTTCTAAAACTGCACAATTTATGAGTTAGTTAAGCATTTTGTTTTAAAATTAAGGTTTTCCTACTTTGATCACCTTTATTACACTTGGGTTTGATTTATAACTTATGAAAATAGTTTTATACAAAGTTTCACACTGTTTTGATAAAGGGATAATTTATTGGATACTTTTAAAGTGATTGGTTCTGTTTCTTGAATTATGATTATACTATTGTACGGCTTTTTAGGATTTCTCTTACTCGACTAAGTATTTTAGAAAATTGTTTTCAAAAAGTATTTTAAAATCATAAAATATTATTGTGTTAAAGTTTCAGAATGTTTGGATGCGTGATCAAAGAGAAAGGAATTTTTAAAGCTAAAGTACTAAAATCGCCATATTTTCTAAAGTGAATTTCTTTGAATTGATGGAATATATTGTGAGCATGTTTTAAATATAATGCACAATTTTAATAGACTAAACTTAGATCAAATGACTTAAAGGATTTAGCTTTCATATAGAATAATTCTTGATGAAATTAGTGATTGGTGATAAGATAGAGTATGATTATAATATAAGGAATGATGGTAAATTGTTCATAGAATTTATGTGCTATTTAGATCATCTAAAAGTTCTTGATTATTGCTATGTGTTCTTTTATTATTCACTTGACTGAAATTATGTGAATTAGAATTTCATGTGCATTGAATTGAAACATATGCTTGATTCTTGTTTATAAAAAGTATATATGTATATATATTTATATCTGTATTTAGGCTTGCGTGGTTGTGATTATACTAATTCATGGCTTATGTAGTTTAAGTATGCTACTATACATACATATATATTTTTGCTTATGTGATCGTGATTATACTCTGATCCTTGGCTTATGTATTATATTCATATGTCTAAAAGATTATTATGTGATCTTGTGGTAAAGGTAAGGTATTGAATGATTTACGTGAAATATTAGATAGTTATGCCGAAGGTGCAATTAAATATGATATAAGTGATATTTCTAATGATAGAAATATGTGATTATATGATTATATGATCTATGATTTGATTAAAGATGTGAAATAATGTGTTATTTTTATTTGTGCAATATATGTGAAATAATTATAGATCATGTAAACTTTATGTGATTCATTTAGTGGGTCTAAGATGCATAAAGCACGGTGTTTTAAAGTTAGAAATGTTTAGAAATTGGTTGTGGGTGTACGTTAATAAGTATGGGATGCGAGGGGCTGGTATCCCCGGTTAGTGGTTAATAGTTACGGTTCACATAGGGACTGATTCACATAGCAATCGGGATTATAAACCACTAACTTGGCTATAGTAAAATTATAGTTGTGACTATAGTAAAGTTATTGATCACAAGCTCCGAGATACACGGCTTATTGCCAAACTCCACGGTTGATTTTTCAAACGTGCCCAATGTTTTCTATGCATAATTTCATGAAAAGTTTTAAAGACTAAGGTTGCATAGTCACGCATATTGCATATTAAAGTGATGAAAAGAAGGTGTTAAGTACCGGACTTTTGAAAGAAAATTGGATGTTAAGTATCCGTGAAATGTTTAAAGAAATATGTAAATGTAAGATTCGTATTAAGTGTAATGAATGTTTGGAAGTTTATTATATGCCCATTTTATGTTTTAAATTTATTACTTGGGCAATATATGTGATATGATTGAATGCCATGATATTGAATAAACGAATATAGTCATGCTATAAAAGACTTAGATTAAAAGAACATAGACCAGGACTTTAGGACTCCTGTAGGAAAGCGTGAGTGATTCGTTGAGAGAGGCGTGAGCTTTGTCAGGGCAATATTCTTGCTGAGCCAGTAGTTGGGCTCACGCTTTATATGAATCCCCTTTTCAGTTTCTAGATGTAATAAGGGTGGCGCATCGAAGTGGAGTTGGAGAAATCATAAGTATTGATGCCTTATATGTCCTATTCCTTTATTAAATATTATGTCTTCACTTCTCTCTTTTAAAAGTCAAATGTATGGAGTCTTTGCAATTTTATTTTGTACTCTCATTTTGGAATCTTGTCTATTCAACTGGGGTATATAAACAAAGTTTATTTTCTTCAGCTGTTTTACGAATATTTTATAAACCGCGTTTATAGTTATGTATGTAGATAAGAATGCTTCCACAGATTATAAGTTCGGGTTATGATATTAAGTAAATAAGAATGTTTCCACAAATTATAAACAGATTTCTTCAAATTCAAATTAGATCCGAAATTTTAATAAAATCCATTTTTACAAAATATTTCTTAAATTAAGTAAATATTACGGAGGGTGTTAAATTAATTGCCAAGGGTATTTTATCTATCCAAAAATAGAAGAAACCCTCTCCACATTCTCCCCTTTATAGATGCTAAAATAAAACTAAAAATTAATTATAGGAAATTTATCCGATAAAATAATTTAAAATTTTAATAATAATAATAAAAATAAAGTAATGTTGAATGCAATAAATCTTTTTAAATAGACTAAGGAATTTAAGATCTCCTTCCCTAGCAACATCAGAAACAAGTAGTATAGATGGTAGCTACAAAGAAATTAAAAGCCAAATTCAACTTGCACTATGAAATTCATTATCATCGATATTGGAGATATTAATATTAAATGATACATTTCACTAACAGCTTAAGCTTTTGGTTGAGATGGTCATTCAATATGGTATCAGAGCCAGGCCAAATGAAAAGGTCATGAGTTCTAATCCCACAGTCACCCATTTAATAATATTTCAAGTGCAAGGCTTCAATATGCATGAAGATATTTATCGATTGTTGAACAATTATTATACTGTCAAACGAATATAAACAAATTGAGCAAGAGAAGTAATCTTGCATTATACTTCTTTTTATATATTTATTTCCCGAATGTCCAAATTCCTATCAATCCCTAAACGAAGTTCACTTTTATTCATATCCATATAATAATAAATCGTATACTACTTTGATGGCTGCCCAAATTCTAACCAATTCCTAAGTGTCGTCGGTTACTTTATTCATATTCATGCAATTTAATTTGTATTTGAAGTTCTAAGCAAAATGATGACCTTACTTTAATGGGGTTAATATGCTTTGGTCCCTACGTAACAAATTTAATTAGAACTAAACGACAACTCGAAAATATTTTTTATTAAATACATCTATGTTTTCAAATATAATATATCTCACATCCCTAATTTTTTTTTTATCCCTAACTTGCCCTTGTACCTTTAATATAAACTCTATTTTCCTCGCTTCAACCCAAATCTGCTTCTTTTCGTTTATTCTTTCTCTCTCTCTCTCTCTCTCTTTCTTTCTCTCGTTCTCTACATGTCTCTCTTGCTCTTTCTCTCTCTCCCTCTCGATCTCTCTTGCTCCCGGTTATGATAGGTGGCTATGGCGGCGATGGGGGCGGTCATGGAGGCGGCGGGTAACGTGGGGTTGTTATGGAGGCAGTCATGGTGAATGGCGGCGACTATGGAAGTGCATATGGTGGGGGTTGTTGTGGAAGCGGCTATGGTGAGTGGCGACTGCTATGGAGGTAGTGGGTATGGTGGAGATAGTTATAGAGGCGGTTAGGGGCGGTGGTGGTCGCAGTTACGATGGGGGTTGGTTATATGGAGATAGGGAAAGGTCGGGAGGTGATGAATGTGGAGGTGGTGGCGGCTATGGTGACAGTTTTGCAGATCTAGAATTTTATTTTTGTGGCTATATATGGAGACGGTGGTTGTAGATTTGGGGTTTTATTTTTAAATCACAATGGATTATCGTAGGTGTCTATAGTTGTCTATGACTTGCTAGCGGCTAGGGTTCAAAGAAGGAGTTAGGGTTTTCAAATTGTGCAGGACAAATGACTATGGGTTACTACGATTACTGCAGGTTTCTACGGGTGTCTATAGGTAACTATGGCAGCACAAATGACTATGAGTTACTACAATTACTATGAGTTTCTGCAAATGTCTATAGGTGACTACTACCGGAAAAAAATTATAATTTTTAGGGCGAATAGCAAAAAGGCCCATCACATGGTACTTAAATGCATTTTGGTCCACAAAAAAAACAGTTTCTCAATTAAGCCCATCCCCATGTCTTTAGTCTAAAATACCCTCAATAATATAATTCATACCAATTCCACCCATTATGCTCTAACTTCCTTAATATTACACATTGACCCCGTATTTAAACAAATATATCACATTAACCCCCAAAACTTTTTTTTTCAGAAAATAATTTTTTTCTGAAATATTCAGATTCCGGCGTTGACTTTTTTTTTTTTTTTTTCAACTTTTTTTTTCCTGAATTTTTTTCCGGCAGGTCAACCACCGTTGACCGCCGGTCTCCGGCGTTGACTTTTTTTTTTTTTTTGATTTTTTTTTCTTAGAATAAAAAAAATATTTTAATTAATATTACTGTTTTAGCTACTAAATTACTGTCTCAGACAGTAATATTACTGTTTGGGACAGTAATATTATGAATATTATTTTTCCGAACAGTAATATTATGAATATTATTTTTCCCAACAGTAATATTATTAATATTATTGTCTAAGACAGTTAAATTACTGTTGAAGACAGTAATTTAGCATCTAAGGCAGTACTATTAATTAAAATATTTTTTTTTAAGAAAAAAAATGAAAAAAAAGTCAATTAACAGTTAAATTACTGTCTCCGACAGTTAAATAACTGTTCGAGACAGTAATTTAGCAAATGAATACAGTAATTAGGGGTGGGCATTCGGGTCGGGTTATTCGGGTATAACCCGACCCGGTCGGGTAATACCCGACCGGGTCGGGTAATTTTTTACGTAACCGGGTTTTTCCCGGGTTCGGGTACCCGGTGCTCCCAAACCGGGTCGGGTCCGGGTATTAGAAATCCTACCCGGGTACCCGATCGGGTACCCGGTGAAT
>NW_012193023.1:413845-446232 GCF_000504015.1 Erythranthe guttata | reverse complement strand
AGGGCGGTCAAGACTAAGGCACTAACCAATACGTATACTTAATTCTATTAGTATACAAGTGTTGTTACCGCTATCTCTTTCTCGTTTCCTTTTCGTCTTTTCTTACATCGTTTAAGGTATCATGAATTAGAATTTTCAACCAACATACAGAACAAAAACCCGATAAGTTGAAAAGCTCGATAGTCGAAGAGTAAAGTTTCAAATCCAGAGGCCTGAGTGTTTAGAAACAAAAAAAACATACAGAACCCAAAAATAAAAACAAGAAGCAATTAAACGGAACGTTAACCGAAAGTAACAAACTTTGCAGATAAAAACACCACACATAATGCATACACACAAACACATTGACTACATAAACATAGCTTCAATTTCAGTAGACAGCATGATTATAGAGAGACTCACGTTCCCTGGTACATTGGCACGATTTCGAGGGTAAATTGCTCGGGTGTCAACGGAAGATCGTAGTCGTCGACAACTGCTATAGCTGATTCTTTGAATGTGAGACCGAACCTCTTCTTTTCCTTTTCATTGTCCTGCAACTTCCCGTATTTCGCCAAGAACTCCTTCAGAACATTCTTCGTGACTTGCTCTGAGAAATCACAATCACCAACAAATCTAGGTCACCCCCAATTGAATAAACCATCAAAAAAAAAAAACAAAATTACAAAAAATTAAAAAAAAATTAACAATAATAATCAGACCTGTGTTCAAAAGTGTGCCGTCCAAATCAAATATGACGGCGGATATATGATGAGCATTTGAATGTGAGTTTTCCATGAGAGTGGCAAATGCGCTATGAATGTATATTGGGGTTGAAAGTGAAAAAAAGGGGGGAGTTGTAATTAATATAAAGAGGAGGCTATGCCGGAATCCGGATCGATTCCCATGGCAACAAGTTCTCATGGTGATTGACAGTGCGTGCGTGCGTGTGTGTGTGTGTGTGTGTGTGTGTGTGGGCATTCAAACAAAAGATGGCGTTGGGGTTTGGCCTTTGGGGGGAGAGAATTTAGAGGGGGTATTGTTCTTGGCATATGCCCCCCCATGCTCTAGAATTCGATTCCTAATTCTCCTCCTTCCATTAATATGTGTGTTACTATGCCAAATGTATTGTTTACTTCTCTTACTGCTTTTGCTTTTTATAATAATATTACGGTTATAGTAATACTACCGGTAATCACAGTAATATTAATTCTTTTGTTTTTTATTATGTTTACATATGTTGAACGACCGGTCAATATATTAATATCTAGAAATTAATATCACAATATAGTATAGTTAATTTTACCGTGTTTAACAGTAATATAGTTAATATTACTGTCAACCACATCAATATTGTTGTTCAAACGGGGGGCAAAAAGATGTTAGCGAAAAAAAAATTCAAAAAAAAGAAAATCAAAAGAGTCAACGCCGGAAACTGGTGGCGGAAAAATCTGGAAGAAAAATAATCGAAAAATTCAATGCCGAAAATCGGTCGAAAAATCAGGAAGAAAAAAAAATTCAACGCGGTTGACCAGCGGTGACGGACGAAATTGTCTCTAAAATTGTGTTTTGGGTCAAAATTGAATAATTTGTGAAACTTGAGATCAAATTGAGGTTAGATTAAATTAAAGGATAAAATTGGAACATATTAAAATATGAGAGACTAAGGGGATGTTTGGTTATATTTCTAATGGGAATTTCTAGTTTTCAAAATTTCTGATGGAAAAAATAGATTATTGGTTTTTGTGTAGAAAATTGGAATATGTTTGGATGAAGGAGTATTTTTAAATTTATGTAAGGTGTAGAAATGGGAATATGTTTGGTTGTGATGAATTTTCTCTACGAAAGTACGTGCAAAAGTAGAATATAATAATTGAGGATGATGATAGTGATTATTATTATTATTATTATTATTATTATTATTATTATTATTATTATTATTATTATTATTATTATTATTATCATCTATTAATTTTTTTGCAGTATTATTATTTTTGTTATTATTATTATTGTTTATATTCTTATATTATTATAATTATTATAATAATTATTATTTTATTATTTATTAGTATTATTATTACTATTACCATTATTAATATTATTACTACTTCTACAATAAATATTAATAATAATAATAATTATAATAATAATAATAATATTATTATTATTATTATTTTGTTAATATTATTATTATTATTATTATTATTATTATTATTATAATTATTGTTGTTGTTGTTATTATTATTATTATTATTATTATTATTATTATTATTATTAGAAGAAGAAAGATAAATTGGGAGGAGAGAGAGTGTAGATATTAATGAGGAGAGATAAATGAGAGGAGAGGGAGTGTAAATATTAATGACGAGTGATGAATAAAATGAGAGATAAAGGAGTTGGTGGAATAAAATACAGGTAAACCTCTATAAATTAATACAGTTAGGACCATCAAGATTTCATTAATTTAGCGAAATATTAACTTATCGATAAATTAATAATTATTAATTTATACATTAATTAATAACTTATTAATTTATAAAATTACTTCTATTATTATTTTCAATAAATACAATTTTTTTCAAAAACAATTACGTGTATATTATTCATTGTATTACTAGTTTAATGCATTGTAGAGCCCTTTTTCCGAACGGAAGCTCTTAAAGCAGCAATGGTATAGAACGATTTATGTTGAAGTATGAGAAAACCATACCGAAAATTCTAACTATGTTAAGAAAGGTGAGGGACGAGATTGCTGGTAATGTGAATTTCAACAAGAAACAAACGAGAATTAAATTATATTGAATTAAGCCTTCATAGATCTATAAAATATGTATTGTTTCATGTAATTTAAAAATTATTTTTATGCATTATTAATTTATATATTATATGGGGCTTCTTAAAATTTTCGAATGTGTATTATCTTATAAATTTAGCGAATTATTAATTTAGCACGTTGTCCCCGAGTCGGGACCGGAAAATTTTATTATTTAAGCGAGGTTATTAATTTATCGGGTATTAATTTATCGAGGTTCTACTGTATATAAGTTAGTTAATAGGTTTTAGTAGGTTTGAAAATTGAAAAAAATATGAATAGTGAATTTTCAATAGAAATTTGATAAGAAAAAATGGAATTCTCTGGATAAAAACATACATGATCTCGGTTTTATGAATAGTATAAAATTGGAAATGAGTTTTGGAAATAAAAACAAACATCCCCTAAAATTGTATTTTGGGTCAAAATTGAATAATTTGTGAAATTTGGAATCAAAATGAGGTTAGAATAATTAAATGATGATTATTTTAGTCTTTTACAAACCTCTAGACCATGTGTGGATTTTTTTGTAAAAAAATTTATTATTTGGACCATATTAAGAATAAGTAGCCATTGATGGGTTTATTTGTAAAATATCCATATAATAAACTTTGAATAAGATTAATTAATTAATAATTAATAATACCAGTGTTACCCTTCAAATCTTGTTGTATATGAAAGGGGTATTTTTGTACCTAAAAAAATGAAGAAATCACTAATTATATTGGATTTATAATAATAATAAGTATAGGTGTAGATATAGATTAGTTGAATTTATACACATAAAATATCTTATAGGAGGACCTATAGCAAATAGCAAATTGTCCCTTGTTATTATTATTAAAGAGTGATGTTATTTCCACCTCTAAAATATTTCAATTCACCACCAAAGTATATAAAATGGTATAAATAACCCTCAAATTTATAATCCACCACTCTTCTTTATATTCGTTTAATCCTCATGTGTTCTAAGTTATTTCTATTTCTATTTTTTTAATTTTTTTAATTTTTTTTTTGCAATGAAAAATTTATTACAAGATATTTAAATTTCCATATCAGATGACTTACATATTATATAATATTTTTTTTAGGAAACGGAATTATATTAAGCTAAATTGATCAATTTTGGAGGAAGTTGAGAATCTTCCATACAAGCACTCTTAATTTATTTCTCCAAGAACGTGAATTTATGCTTTTTTTGACATTCGAAAATGTTTTTCTATGGGCGAAAATATTACTCACTTAAGGTGGAGATGGTGAAATTTTGCTGTAAAAATCCCAGCAAAAATGATGGATTTTTTTTTTATAAATATTTTAAGTAATTTAGTGGTGGACGGATTATAAATTTATAAAAATATATAGGTGAAAGAAGAAGAAAGGGGCAAAATAGAAAATATATTTAATTTGATGGTGAAATAAGATATTTTGAGGGTGGAAATAACACCTCTCTTATTAAATCCCTTTTGGCAACATTTATGTCATCCCTAAATAGAAAGGTAACATTCCAAAGCAACAAATGTAGGCAGACATCAAACAAAATGTGAGGAGAAAGAAACATCGAATAGATTAGATCGACTGCGTCCGAAACGAAACGAACACGGAAACTTGCATGTAGGCTAAGGCAGTCACTAAAATTAAACCACCTATATAAGCCACACCCACATCCAAACACAATGGACACGTCCAATATAAACAACAACAAGCCAACACCAATTCACACATAATAAAATAAACAATCCATAAATAAAACACAAAGTATCAACAAACTCCCCCTTCGTCTTCCTCGGGCCCTTCCCTGCCTCTAATCATCCACCGACTTCACTGCAAGGTTAACCAGCAAATTAGCACACACACACACACACACATATATATATATATATATATATATATATATATATATATATAAAGGAAATAACGAACCTCTGCATCCTCATCTCCAGGTTTGTAGCTAGCATCCAATTTTGGTGCTTCTTCTGCAAGCACAGAAAGTCATTTTACCAAGCATACATAAATCTTCCAATTATAACAAACGGTTCTTTAATTTCAGCACATAAAAAACGTAGCTAGAAGGTTGCAAACATTGACATTTAAATCATTGGAGTTAACGAATTAATTTACGTTCACAAAATAATACTGCGTGCCATAAGAACCTAACTTATTTCATTTATTTTTCAAAAAATAATACAACTCAATGGCGCTGTAAACAGTTCTCGGCCAGCCGGCCAGGAAACTAATATTTGATATATAGCTATTTGGACTCAGCTAGATAATAAAATTTTAAAATGTGGAGGACAATTGACTGAACGAATCGACTGCTATTCTGTTTAAAAAATTGATAGGAGTTTTTGGAACGAACTTTTTAGTTCAGTTTTGGCAGGCAAACTTAGTTTATTATAGATTTGGATCTCTACAATTTGGTAATCGGCAAATATATATTTATTTTCATAATTAATGTGTCACCTGCATCCTCGGAGATGTCAGAGGTCCATAGTGTGAGATTGTCCCTCAGAAGCTGCATAATCAAGGTGCTATCTTTGTACGATTCCTCGTTCAGTGTATCAAGCTCAGAGATTGCTTCATCAAAAGCTTGCTTTGCCAGGTGGCATGCCCTGGGGAGACAGTTAAATCAGTCAACACGGAGATAGAACGAACCGATACCGTTTAAATTCAAATTAAAAATGAGTAACAAGACAGACCTTTCGGGTGAGTTTAAGATTTCATAGTAGAAGACGGAAAAATTCAAAGCCAAACCCAAGCGAATTGGATGTGTTGGAGCTAGCTCCGCTTCAGCAGTTGTGGTCGCCGTCTTCAAGCAAGCAACAAGAAGAAAAATAAGCACTTAAATGCAGATAGATATTTAAAAGAATCTTTGATAACTGAAAATTCATTGTTTTATCTTCAGGAATTGTATATACTATTCTTTTGAGGTGAATCGATGCAATATAAGGTACTGAACGAGAATAATAAGGAGATCGAAAGTCGTGAAATATAAGTGCAACTTTGTATTGTAAAAGAAGAATTTTTTTACGCTAAGAAATCTATACATAAATCGGCTCGGCAGTGTTTGGTGGTGAAGTTTTTATTATATATTGTTAAACATCATTTTTTTCCCCTTCAATAAATAAAGACACGATTTCTCACTTCCCATGAACAATCACTGTTGATGATGCAGTACTTCCATAAATGATTAACCAAGTTAATCTCTACTGCATCAGTCAAGAAGGTATTTAGTGAAGAAAAAATAGTAAACTGGTAACAATGAATACATGCCACAGATTCATCGTATGCATCTTAAACCTCGGGTTTCTTTCGTAATATAGACATCACATGACATCATCAGATGGAATGATGTAATCGAAAAGCTATCATATTTTCGAATGGCCACCTTAACATTGTTTTACGCAGCCTTCCATGGATTTCCAAATAAAAAGGTAGACTTAAACATCACTTATAACATAAATAAAAACATTAAGGTTGTCTGAAAATGTTAATTAAAGTAAAGCTGATATGCACCTCATATGCTTTCAGTGACTGATCCGCGACCTCTTTCCTGTCGTTAACAGTCTTGAACTCGCCAAGATACCTATAATAATCCCCTTTCCTGTGAAAATTGAAACAAAATCAATTTTAAATCAGATGCAATCACAAATTAGACGCTGAATGCCATTTATTACATAACATAGCGTACTTACATCTTGTAGTAAAACACGGTTGATTCGCCAGCTGTGCTCGAGGGAATTAGATGTTCGTCAATGACGGTCATGATATCGCTGCAAATATCGGTAAGCTCCGACTCAACTTTGTGACGGTACTGTTTGATCCGTTTAGCATTTTGTTCATTCCCTCTCGACTCTTCCTTCATCTCAATTGATGACAAGATTCTCCACGAAGCTCTTCGAGAACCAATCACATTCTTGTACCCTACCGATAGCAAATTCCTCTCTTCTACTGTGAGCTCAACATCCATTTTCGCTACCTTTTTCATCGCTTCCACCATCTCTGAAATTCAGTCCATAATTTAGGAACCAACAACAATTTTTTTTATTTTGTTTTGGCTTTCAATAGCAGAGGAAAAGTCAATCAAACTCTAGTAGAAAAAATGATTGAAATCCATTTATCAAATTAATTTACCCAATCCAACAACTAAGTTTCTTTTTTTTTTCCTTTCAATAGCATAGGAAAAGTAGATCAAATTCTACTAGAAAAAAAAAACGATCGAAATCCAATTATCAAATTAAATTATCTAATCCAATCCAACAACTAAGTTTCTTTTTCCCCCTTTCAATAGCATAGGAAAAGTAAATCAAATTCCAGTAGGAAAAACGATCGAAATCCAATTATCAAATTGACTTGTCCAATCCAACAACTAAGTTTCTTTTTTCTTTCAATAGCATAGGAAAAGTAAATCAAATTCCACTAGGAAAAAAAAAAGGATCAAAATCAAATTATCAAATTAGGCCTCGTTTGGTTCGGAATATAAGATTAAGCCAAGATGAAATTAAATAATCTAATGAAACCCAATTGTATTATTGGACCTTGGAAGATCCAATAAAAAAAACATGTCTAAAAAGCAAGATAAGGCATGATAATATAATATTTGCGGGTCGACCCAGCAAGTTATTGGGGATACCAAACATGAAACAATGTCTCATTATTTAGTTAATCATGGTTAATGTATCCAATCGTCAAAGTTACTCATTTTAAAGAGAGAAAAATCAGCTCATCGTGTAATTAATACGCTTATACCTCTACCGTAATCACATATTTCATTGCTCCCAATTTCTGTTGTTCTAAATAACAATTAGGTTCACGA
The DNA here is from genome assembly GCF_000504015.1 of Erythranthe guttata. The sequence goes on along the minus strand of NW_012193023.1, from coordinate 438,628 downwards.
GAGAAGAAAGAACTAAAATAGACCTAAAGAGATCGCCAATGAATTATACAATAAGGCCTCGTTTGGTTGTCAAGATAAGATTAAATAATCTAATAAAACTCAATTATATTATAGGACCTTCGATGATCCAACAAAAAACATGCCTAAAAGGCAAGATAAGGCATGATCAAATAGTATTTTCGGGTCGACCCGGCAAGTAATTGGAGATACCAAACATCAAACAAAATCCAATAATTTAGTTAATCACGACTAATCTCCCCAACCAAACGAGGCCTAAGAAAAGTCAAAACCCAAGCTAGGCTATAGACTGTAGCAAGCAGCTCAAAATTAAAGTATCGCAGCTATCTAAAGTTCACTTCATTCAAACTCCACAAAATTAAGATCAAATTAAACAAAAACGCAAGCGGAAACCAGATCCATATACAAGCTCTGAAGCTCAATTACATCTATACATACAGGCATATATATATTTAATGGTGAGGGAAAAAGGGTTTTACCGTCGTAGCGCTCGGCTTGCTCGGCGAGTTTAGCGACGTAGACAGCTGTTTCGCGATCGGAAGAGGAAGCCATCGCCGATCCAAGTGACTCGGATTCGTACTGTCTCTGAGTTCCGGCAACTACTGATTTTTCTTGACTCGGGCAATGATTTTTATGGCAGAAATGAGGGAAAAGTAGTTGAAAAAATGATTTATCGTCTGACCTGCATTTTTTTCTCCTTATTTTTCCCTACGGTTCCCTACGGTTACAGCTAAAGTCGGAGGTACTTAAAAACGCTTAACCCACTTATTGGTGACAGCCCTTCCGGCTTGCACGATTTCAGTTATAATCACCAAGTCATTTTTCTATAAGTAAAAGAGAATGCTTTAAAAGGAAATATAAGGGGATGTTTGGTTATGTTTCCAATGAGAATTTCTAGTTTTTAAAATTTCTGATGGAAAAAGTAGTTTATTGGTTTTTGTGTAGAAAATGAGAATATGTTTGGATGAAGGGGAATTTTTAGTTTTATGTAGGTGTAGAAATGAGAATATGTTTGGTTGTGGTGGATATTCTCTACGAAAGTACGTGCAAAAGTAGAATATAATGATTGGGGATTATTATTATTATTATTATTATTATTATTATTATTATTATTATTATTATTATTATTATTATTATTATTATTATTATTATTATTATTATGATTATTATTATTATTATTATTATTATTATTATTATTATTATTATTATTTCTACTCTTATATTATTATCATTATTATAATTATTATTATTTTATTATTTATTAGTATTATTATTACTATTACCATTATTATTATTATTACTACTTCTACAATGAATATTATTTTTAATAACAATAACAATATTATTATTATTATTATTATTATTATTATTATTATTATTATTATTATTATTATTATTATTATTATTATTATTTGTGTCGTATGCTGGCCACGGCACTGGATCCAGCGAGTATGCTCTTCACTTAAGGTTGGGAAGACATATATGAACTAGACAAAGATTCTCTAATACAGCGGCTCAAAGTTAATTCAGATTGCTCCTTTGTTGATAGTTTGGCTTCGATTGCCTTTCTTGTCCCAGCAACAACGGATATATTGGCTATGTTTGTTACGCTTCTCAAATTCTTTTCATTATTTCCCCAAAATAATTACTGTAAACACAATAATTGTACTGTCGCTGACAGTACAATTATTGTAAACAAAATAATGTTAATGTCAACCACATCAATTTTATTATTTTTTGGTTTTTTTATTTTGTTTGATTCGTTGACCAGTCAAAGCAATAATATTACCGTCGTTGACCGTATAATTAATGTAAACACAATAATATTATTGTCAACCACATCAATATTCTTTTTTTTTCCCTTTTTTTGATTGATTTGTTGACCGATTAACGTAACAATATTACTGTCTACTATTGTAATATTACTGTAAACACAATATTATTATTGTGGTTGACGGTAATATTACTGTCGTTACAGTAATATTACTGTGGTTGACAGTAATATTACTGTGGTTGACAGTAATATTCTTAAATCTCGCTAGCACAATTCGGGAAAAGGAAACCTCAAAAATACAAAAAAAAAAAAAAAAACCCTACAAGGGAATGAGAGGGCTTATATATTACTTCCAACTAGGCTCACAAGCCATGACCCAACTTGGAAGTGGGGGGCTTAATGATGTGTCTAATCATAATTGGGCTCATAAACCCAATTACGATTATGCCCAAATTGCCGTAATTAATCTAATTGTGTGTGAAAACTCAATTAGATTACTTTTTACCGTTAAAATGACAACACATTGTCCCACATCGGATTTCTACAAAAGTCCTACCTATTCATTCACCTATAAATGTATGTTTTATTTCACATAGGAAGGTACACTCTAATTTGGCAATTAATTACTATTATTTGCTTATATTAATACATCTTCTGACTTGAGCGTCGGAGGATAATCGCCGGGCCAAACCCGGCGTGTCATCTAGTGTTTCAATTGTTTTGTAGGTTAACGAACGGAGCAGTCCCTTCGACTACCTCGGACACGTGGCAGTGACTCACGGCATTCTCTATCTTTGTGGGCTCAAGGACTCTTGGGTTGCCCAATTGGCATTTGAGCAGCATCATTTTGGCTAGGGGTGGAAATCGGACGAATCGGATCGGATACGGGGCTTTCGGAAAATTTCCGATTTTTTTCGGAACTGTAATATCGATTCCGATTCCGATTCCGATTTTTTGGGAATTCAAGAACATAATCTGATTCCGATTTTTTCGGAAATTTCGGAAAATCGGATTTTTTCGGAATTTTTTTTTTCAAAAAATTCACATATTTCTTGAACAAACAACAAAAAATACATAGACAAACCCACAAAAAATACACAAACACAATGTTTTTCGGATTTTTTCACAGATCTCAACATTTTCATTAATCTGACAATTACCGAAAACGTCTCAAATATGTTAAAATTTTACTTCAGATTTGCTGAGATCTTGTGGTCGATCGAAATAAACGAGAAATGTCCTATAAGATTCTCAAGAAAAAATAATGATCAATTGAGGAAACAACTGCTCTTGGATGTCGGCTTCACAAGGAGAGACGGAGCTGCTGAGCGACGGCAACTTGACAAGAAGAAGCTGAGCGGCGGCGACTTCACAAGGAGAGGCAGAGCGGCGGATAAAAAGTAAGAGAAGAAGAGAAGCAATCTTGCAGCTGCGCTGTTATGAAAAAGGGGAAATGAAAATTTAGGTTAAGATTATAAGATTTGGGTTACTTATAGTAATGGGCCAAAATTAAATGGACCAAAATTAAATGGGTCAAAATGTTAATATATTGAAATAAAATTATGGCCCAATCCTTATATTGGCCTTAGACTGTATGTAATATATATAAACTAATTTTTAAATACATAAAAAAATCGGAAATTTTCGGAAATAATCGGAAATAATCGGAATTATTTTTGGATTGGAATTCGGAAATTTCGAAATTTTTATATTAATTTCCGATTCCGATCCGATTTTTTTCAGAATTTTTGGAAATCGGAATTTCGGACATCGGATTACGAAAAATCATTCCAAAATCGGAAATATTCGGATCAGAATCGGCGGAAATCGGAAATTTCGTTCCGATTTCCACCCCTAATTTTGGCTCCATCTGTGGGAATGCAAACTCGATCACATGACACGGGAGGAGGTGGACAAGGTAGTCTCAATCCGCCTCAACAAGGAGCCGGCGTCGAGATCCCGGATCCGCCTCGAAGAAAGACGACGGCAGGAGGAACCAGCACTGCGGGACCTTCAGTGCCGATCATCCAGATGACGGCGGAAGAATTGCAAGCCATGATGGACGAGACCACGGCCAAGGCAGCAGCTTGGGCAACAGCGGACGCAGTAGCTCAATACATTAGCGCTCGGGGCCATAGTGATTTCGAAGAGCCGATTCTGTCAGAAAGCGATCCCACGGATCCCGCTCACGTCCATGTGACTCCGCCCATCGTAGAACTCCACGACTCTGAGGAAAGGGTGTCGCTCAGCGACCGAAGCCTTTCTTCAGAACGGGCTCCCCGAAGGTATGCTCAGCCCCAGTCGCGTCAGCATAGCTCAGCCTCAGACCAGGCCCCTCGAAGAGAAGCACGTGGTCGATCACCACGCCCCCTAAGGCAACGGGCTCCCTCAAGGGAGAGAGCGGCGCGAGACCGCCGAGAGAGAAGTGGATCTTCTCGGCCGGGTGTTCCACGCCATGAGCCTCGAGACGATAGACATCGAGGACGTTCCTTTCGTCGAGGCAACTCCCCCCGAGACGAGCATGGAAGTAAATACTCTCAACCTGAAGAGACGAGAAGGTGTCGTGAGAATTTTAACGTTCGTAATTCAAGAAGCCCACGGCGAGGAACTTCGAGATCAACAGCCGCTCGCTTTGGAACGCTCCCCGCCCGAATAAGCCCATTTATTCCGGCCATTATGGAGGATGTTTTACCGCTCGGATTTAGGATCCCCAATCTGCCCCAATTCGATGGAACAGGAGATCCCTAGAATCACCTTAACAATTTCTTCGCTAAGATCGACCTTTACGGCCTCAGCGACGCCGCCTACTGCAAAAATTTTCAAACTACCTTAACTGATCAAGCACAAACTTGGTTCAACGGCCTGCCTGGAGGATCTTTGGATGGTCTAGGCCAACTATCGGAACGCTTCCTTAGCCAGTATTCCATCAACAAAAGATACGCCAAAAACGGATCATACATCTTCAAAGTCAAACAGCGCGAAGGAGAACCGTTAAGGGATTATGTACAACGGTTCGTCAAAGCTGTACACGAGGTGCCCAATGTTAACTACGACCTGCTAGCCGATATACTGCAACATAATTTGAAGCATGTTCGCTTCCAAGAATCCATCGCAGGACGAACCCCGCACTCTGGAGGAACTTCTGAACCGCGCGGAGAAATTTATTCGGATAGAGGAGGCTGTAGAGATGGGGCTCCCCGTGAAGAGGAGGCGCGAAGAAGAACGCCATGATACAAAAAGGAAAGAAGAAGGACGCTCGAACCACGCCCCTACCTATCCAAAGTTCACCCCCTTAAAAGCAAAACTCATGGAAGTATGGATGGTAGCGGAGCGGAAAGGTTTAGTCCAACCCCCGAGACAGATGAAAGAAAATTCGAAAAGGCAAAAATCGGAAAAATACTGCGAGTACCATCGAGATCGGGGCCATACTACCGACGAATGCTTCCAACTTGAGCAGGAAATCGAGAGACTGATTAAGAAAGGACACCTGGGAGAATTCGTGGATACTCCGCGACACCAGAAATTCAAAAATAAACCCCACTTCCAGCAGAAAGAAGAACATCTCAATGCTCGGAAGGATCGGGAGGATGACAATCTTCCGACTCAAGGAATAATTGCAGTCATTTCCGGAGGACCCTCAAGTGGTGATACTCCCAGCGCACGACGCGCGTCAATGCGGGCTGCAGGAGGCTCGTACTCTACGACAGAACGTCCGGCAGGACATGTTTACCATGTTCACCACCCAAACCCAGAGATTACATTTAGCGACGACGATCTCGAGGGACCATGTGGTGAACACAACGATGCGTTGATCATTTCTGCATCAATTTCCAATTACTTGGTGAAGAAGATTTTGGAAGACGGCGGTAGCTCAGCTGATATTATATATTACGGCGCTTTCGAAAAGCTAGGGATAGCCAATGCGAAACTCGCACCCGTGAAAACACCTTTAGTGGGTTTTGCAGGACACGCTGTCGAAGCTTTGGGGTAAATTTCCATAGTCTTGTCTTTGGGCTCATTTCCACGTCGGGCAACAAACACGGTTAACTTCTTGGTCGTCAAGGCACCATCAACGTATAATGTGATTTTGGGGCGGCCAAGTATGAACATATTTAGAGCAATCCCGTCAACATATCATATGAAGTTGAAATTTCCTACGACTAGCGGAATTGGAGAAGTCGTAGGCGATCAACGCGTAGCTCGAGAATGTTATGCGAATACTTTGAGGGCACCCCAACTTCGGAACAAAAAGCAAGTGGGAGGAGGGGATGATACTCCCAATTTCCTAAAGAGAAAATGGGTGATGGTTGTTAAAGACAACCTCATCACCCCCTCGACTGATCAAAATGCCAGCGGCACGAGGCTCGCAGCAGTAGAAGAACTGAAAAGTGTAGAGTTGATTCCGCGCGATCAAGATAAACTACTCTGAGTAGGAACCAACCTTGAGCCTGAAACAGAGGCGAAACTCGGAGATTTCCTCCAAAGAAAAAATGATAGGGAACTTGAAGAAATATTTCGTTTAGCACCTCAGGCGTGCAACTTTTTTTTTTTCAATAATAAATCAGGAGCATATCGCTCGCTGTAATGCTTAAACTATGGAATAAGTCGGGAGCATACCGCTCGCCGCAACGCTTTAAATTATGTAATAAGTTGGCGGCATATCGCTTGCCACATAAAGTTAAATAAAATGCTCTAGTTGGAGGCATATTGCCCGTCCCAACCATTCTACTTTATGTCATTTCAATTCAATATTTTATACCATTTTGATTTCATTTTTTTTTTGTTATTATTATGCAGTGCTTGTTTCAAAGAGTGATCTCACGACACTCAAACAAAAAATATATCATTGATTAAAGCTAAAGGGGAAGATAGCAAGGATCATAAGGGTCTGGCCAACTCGTACTTTGTTATCTCACTCCCCAAAGCTTAAATTGATAGAGAAATCAAATTCTCAAGGACTCCGCAACGCTGAATTAAGAAAAAACGGCAAAACTGCGGAGCCCCTACATAAAAAACTTAGGGGACTGATCATCCACTAAGTACCGAAAAGCACGAAAATTGCGAAAATTGAAAGGGCATAAAAATAAAAGTCCATTTATAAAGCAAATACGTGCAAATAAAAAAAAAAGACAAAAGTCTTAAAAATAATTCATAAAGGAAATACTACTACTCTCAAGTGAGTCGAAACTAATAAACGACTGCACTACTAGGCAGTCGGGTCAACGCTAGCGTTCTCAGCTCCAGCAGCCTCAGGCATCTCATCAAACTCCTTACCTTCGACCAGGGCGCCAATTTTCTCCGCCCCAATTTCTGGCTCAAGTTCCAAGACGCTCGGCTCTATCTCCCGTAGGATAGCCTCTGGGACAAGCTTTGTAGCACGAACTTGACCGCAGATATCCCGCACGATCTCCGCAAAAAATCCACTAGCATAGTTATCCCGCATCTCGATATAAGACTCGCTCCCTAAGAACTTGTCGACCACCATCAAACCCAAAGGCGTATTCAAGACGTCATCTGACCCCTTATGAGCTTCCATGAAAGAAAGCGCGTCGGTCTTCTCATTCTTCAAGGATAGGCTTAGATCCTTAATCCTAACTTCGGCCTTCAGACGAGTCGATTTTTCCTCGTCCGCACGGGTCACCAAGCTCTGACACTTTTTCTCCAAGGCACTCAACTTGCCTTTTTCTTCATCCAGAGATTTCTTCAAACATTCAATCTCTGAGCGAAGGGAGGCATTGAGACCCTGAACACCCGCATACAACGAATTCACGTTCAATTTCTCTGCTTGCATCTTGGCATGCTCAGCCTCCAAGCCCATCCCGCGATCAATAATCAAGGGCACGAAAGTCGTAGTCTAAAAAAAAAAAAAAAGGGAATTATTATTATTAACAATAATTATAATAAATCAAATATAGCGGTGCATGATAAATCCGATACTAACCCGAGCAAAGGAGGACGCCAACCCTTCGATCATCTCATCCAGAGGTTTCCCGGCAAGACTAGTAGAATCAAACTCCGTCGGGAAACCCAATACCTTCTCCATGGCCAAGGCACTATCAAGAACGTCAAACACCGAACCGCCATTTTGCGTCCTATCAACACCAGCAACAAAATTCCCTTTCCATGCATTAACGGGCGGTAACACCAACTCCTCAACGACTAAAGTGCGAGGCCTTTTTTCATGCGCGGCGATAGGGGCGACACGGGTATCCCCAGAAGCGGAGGGTGACTTGAGCTCACTCAAAGGCAGCGGGAGTGCACTCACAATAGCAAGACGACCTTTGTCGGCGGATTTGGGATCCGAGACTCCAACACTCTTCTTCACAGCCACCTCCGGACCACGTGACGATCCCACCCCATGAACTGGCTTTTTCCCACTACTTCGATCCTCAGCAGTGCCTCTTCCCGACTCCCTTGCCATGGGTCGCGAGGGCGGAGGTGTGTTTCGAGACACGGACTTCGAGGATCCATTGTTCATGCAATGACGTTTGAAATCATTATAGCTCATCGTCTCACCTGCAGAACACGAAAACAGCAAATACAAAAATATTAGCTTCAAGGAAACTATAAAGAAAAATAGTGGAGCAATCAATATAGCACAACTCCTCTACCCTTAGAAAATAAAGTCAAAGGGTCGAAGAAATAATCGAAAAAACCCATTCCGATACAATCCATTTTGAGTCCAGAGTGTTCATTACTCCACTCAACGGGACGCACTTCACCCCATACAGAAGGAACTTCCCAATCATTCCGCACGTATAGGAACCACTCTTTCCAACTCCCCCACTTATTATCATTTTTCTTCAAAAACTTGCATTTCGACCGAGGATGAAAATGAAAATTAGGAGCTTTGTCCCTCAGCGGCTTCACAAGAAACATGGAGTGAAATAAATTTGCTGAAATTGGAAAACCCTCGGACTCAGCGCGATGGCAAAATCCTTTGAAGTAAAGAAACGCGTTCGGCGTTAATTGGCTGAGGCTTACCTTGACATCACGACAAATTTGAACAAGAACCGGATCAGGTGGCAAAGTGAACCCAACCGAAAATGATGCAAGGTATACCGTAAAGTAGCCATCAGGAGGGGCATAGCATCTCTCTTCCTTACCCGGAACCAATATCTCAATAGCATGCTCGACACGTAGATAGTCTAGAATCTCGGGAAGTTGACCGACTCTAAAGGAAGAGTCGAAATTTAATTCGGAAAATATTTTTGAATATTCCTCAGGAAAACTACCGCTGGAAAAATCGATTAATTCTTCCTCCTCATCAGTCAATAAGCTCTCGTCCACCTCGAGTACACGTCTTCTCTTCGACTCACGGAGCACGGAATTTTTTAGATTAAGGTTCGACCCAAATACATTAATACGTCGAGACCACGCCCAAGTCTCGGGATCGCTACATTCTAACTCCACGGAACAAAACCCTGGACCCACATCGGAGTTGGCAGTTGAAACACGGTGCTTGGCGGAAAAAACGGGCTCCAAACGGCCCTGCACGCGCTCCCCACGCGCCGGCGATGATCCGAACGCGCCCCCACGCGCGGAATAGTTCCCAGCAGCTGTTCCCACATGCTCCACGCGCCCGTCGCTGCCATCGTCCACGCGCGCGTCACACCCAATCCCTGCTCCGGGTGACGTCATGCTGACGTCACGCACCACTACCATCCGAGTTAACTCGGTCGACCGAGTTGACCCGCCCGATTCCACTGACCGCGTTAACTCATTCCCCCGAGTCAACTCACCTGACCGAGTTGCAAGACCCGACCGGTCTGACCCACCTGCCCGAGTCGACTCCGCCACCCGACTCGCTAGGCCCGCCCGAGTCGACTCGCTCCTCCACCCAGCCGCGCGATTCTCGAAGCACGGTGACGTCACGCCTCCCAGGGCTAACGTCACCCCCACCTTTTTAGCACGAAAATCGATACCACAGCCGCCAGAGCTGGATTTTCCCTCGAATAACGCACCATTACACTGTTTCGCACATAACTTCTCGCTCACAACTCCGAATTTCGAAAAATTCATACTCCCGGACTCCAAATTTCGACCTCTTTCAACCCAGCTATCAAGATTTTTCGAATTCCCAACTTCGAAATTATCGGATTCCGAGTTAACTCCACATAGTTCGTCGCTAGACTCATCCAACAACCTTAGACCCGACATCAAGATTCTACGCCTTTATCAAATGCAATTTCGAGACTCCAAACAACAAACAACGAATTTAACCAACGACACAAGGATTCGAATAAAAAAAGAGAGGATTGGCAAAAGATATTTATACCTTTGGAAGTTTGTCAATTATTCTTAAATCTCGATAGCACAATTCGCGAAAAAGAAACCTCAAAAATACAAAAAAAAAAAAAAAACCCTACAAGGGAATGAGAGGGCTTATATATTACTTCCAACTAGGCTCACAAGCCATGACCCAACTTGGAAGTGGGGGGCTTAATGATGTGTCTAATCATAATTGGGCTCATAAACCCAATTACGATTATGCCCAAATTGCCGCAATTAATCTAATTGTGTGTGAAAACTCAATTAGATTATTTTTTACCGTTAAAATGACAACACATTGTCCCACATCGGATTTCTACAAAAGTCCTACCTATTCATTCACCTATAAATGTATGTTTTATTTCACATAGGAAGGTACACTCTAATTTGGCAATTAATTACTATTATTTGCTTATATTAATACATCTTCTGACTTGAGCGTCGGAGGATAATCGCCGGGCCAAACCCGGCGTGTCATCTAGTGTTTCAATTGTTTTGTAGGTTAACGAACGGAGCAGTCCCTTCGACTACCTCGGACACGTGGCAGTGACTCACGACATTCTCTATCTTTGTGGGCTCAAGGACTCTTGGGTTGCCCAATTGGCATTTGAGCAGCATCAAATAATAATAATAATAATAATAATAATAATAATAATAATAATAATAATAATAATAATAATAATAATAATAATAATAATAATAATAAAAGTTTGTTAATAAATAGAGTAAATACAAGCGTAATAAATACAATAAAGCCATATTAATATCTTGATGTATACTCTTGAAACATTTGACTCTTCGCATTTATTGTCTTCATCTCAACTTGTACACTTGTTTGAAATTCTTATGTGAGAATATGCTTTACTGATAGGAATCAAAAGTTAGGATGTACGAAAGGATCTAATGCTTCTATTCAAATGTAAATTATAAAATTAGTAAAGGAGTTTGCCAAATGATAATTGGACTCACTTATATTCAGTTATACCAATTTCAGCATATCTTTTGGTATATGCTTTGGTTGACTTATTTTCCCTTGTGAAAAAAATTGAAAACGGAAAACAAATTTCAAGATTTGCATAACTGTGTGCAAATCAAACTCCGATTCCATTGCATGTGCTTATCATAATGAAACCTACTTTATTTTCTCCAAAATTATGTTCCTTTCCGAAATCCGAATTTTATCATAAAATGATAATTGTAGATGAAGATACATACCAAAATAAATATTTTAAGTGACACTCCATATTTTCACATATGAAGCAAAAAATGTTGTCACCATGTCAACAAGTATCACTAGTGATACGGTTAAACCTCTATAAATTAATACATTTGTAATTAGTAAAATTATATTAATTTAGCCAAATATTAAAATTATCAAACAAAAAATTAGTATATTTTTACTGAGTCGAAACCAGAAGAAATTATTAGTCAAACGAAGTTATTAATTTATCGAGATGAAAAAAAAAAAAAGGAATTAAGTGACAATAAAAGAACTAATAGTGACAACAAACACAATGTCATCACTTATATTATATATGCATTTATTATCACAATTGGGGTGTCACTAGTTCTATTTTTTCTTGCAGTGATGTATACCATTTAAAAACTCTGTCCGGATCTTGATCTAATAATTTTTTTTATACACGTTTAGCCTAGAAAAAAGTTTTTTTCCTTCTATTAAATCACCCACATCTTCTAACCCCTCCAACAAAAAATCCCTGGACCCGCCCCTGTGTGTCACAACAAAAAAACGATAGTAATAATTAAGACGGAATAAATACTACATAAATTAAGGCCCTTGACTGTAGTAATTAAGTGTTGGCTTATAAAAACCAAATTTGATTGTTATTTGCTTTAAAGAGGGCAAGTTTTGAGCACCACATGTTTGGATGGAGATGGTTTGAAGTTGCAAAATCCCTTAGCTTTTTTCTTGTTTCTATTGCTTCTGACAAAAAAACACACTGAATCGGTGCCTCTTCATGATTTCAAGATCTTCAATTTTTCAAGAGCCTATGAATGCAATTATTGACTTTTCATGCCCTTCTAAAGACAACTTCCCCATGATCCCTCTATTCCACTTCTTTTACTTTTGTCTTATCATTTATTTTCCCTTGTTGTGTAGTTAGATATCTATTTGATATCATATATATATATATATATATATATATATATATATATATATATATATATAACATAATGTACTTTTTTTAGTGTTTGATGGATTCACACGGCTTATGAGATCCAACGCCTGCTGAAATACGCCATGGTGTTTTAAATCGTAGATCTACATAAATAACTACTTGTTAAGCACATATACACATGAATGTGTGTTATTATGTGTAGATCAATAGTGTAAAACTACATGGTGTATTTTATCAGGTGTAGGTTCTACAAAACCGGATACACACTCCCTTGTGAGTCGTGACTCACGGGTCATAATATTGAGGGAATTGTAACAAATAGTTTGTATTTTGGATAACAATGTATTTATAAGTTATTAGAGATAGAAACAATAAATTGTTACTTAATATACAAATATATATAGTCGATTAATTGAATGTTCTATCTACAATAATGTATATTATACGTCATGATTTTGAATTAGAGGAGGAAACTTGACTCATTGGATCGGAATTATCATTTTCTAAAAAAATCCAAATATTTTGGAAGGGAAAACTAATTTCGAACTCCATTCCCAAATAAAAAAAAAAAAAAAATGAGAATTAAAATTTCAAAAGTTGGAACAAAATAACTTGTCCAAAATAAAAATTGGATCAAAATCAACGAAATTCAATTTTTTTAATTCATTTATATTATAATATTAATAGTATAAATGTAATTGTTGGGAAAAAGAATTATACATATTTTATTTTTATTTGAATTTAAAATTGGATCGAAAACCAAAATCAAATAACAAATACTGCCCAATTTCATACCCTCACTATAATATTCATATGGTCAGATACATGAGGTTTTTATGTCAACACCCGTGGTCCAATTTGATACTCCTAACCTTGTAATGAAAACACCAAAAAAATGTGATTGGTTGTCTTTTCCTTTTCCATTTATAATTTTATATAGTTAATATGTAAAATAAGAGAACTAAAATTAAAATCTCATAATTACAAATCAAATCAAATTTGGATATTTGATATAACATACAATCACTACGGTTTTGTAGATGCTATACCCAATGAAATACAGCGGCTGATATTATACCATTGACCTACACATACTAAGATGCACACACACCTATATATTTGTGTGCTTAGTGGATGATTATTTTTGTGTAGATCTATGGTGTAAATTCACCACGTGCTTTTCACCAAGTGCAATATCTCTTTAATGTTTGAAAAAATCCATGTGGCATGTTAAAATTATGAAAAAAAATCTCTCATGTTTGGGTAATTACAATCACCCTGCTCAACTGTAAATTTTCTTACAAGTCAACCCTTACGCGTCAAATTTACTGAAATCTTATGAATTATGTGGAATATTCTTCCGTTTGTACCCATTTAATCCCATTCGGGCTCCACATTTTGAAACAAGATGATCATAAAATGTGTTGCATTTTTGCACAGAAAACGAGTACAAAGTAGAGAACATTCCACTATTCCACGGAATCTAGAAGATTATGTAGAATTTGACACCATAAGAATGAATGAGTAAGAAAATTCATGGCTGAAGAATGATTGTAAATTGTAATTACTCAAACGTAATAGTTTATTTTCTTCTTAATTTGACTTTAACTCAGCGGTGACCATAATTTACTCGACTGGAAAATATAGAAAGTAAGATAATTTTTTACACATCAAAATCAAAAGTAAACGGTCGTAGGAAGAAATTACACTCCTAAAAAGTATTCAAACTGTATATATTATATATTCGCATCTACGAGTGGCATACTCTCCTAGTAGGTAACTAAAGCACAAGTGTTAAAAAATCAAAGATTTCACTCCAACTGAGCTTTCAAGAAAATCTCTCTATAAAACCCACATCATCTTCTCTCTCGTGATTCATATATACAATACAATCTCTCTTCTTTCTTTCTTTCTTTCTGGGTTCCTCTTCTTTTCTCTCTCTAGCAAAAGTTAAGTTGAACCACCCAAAAATCCCGTGTCCCTTTTGTTTCTCTCTCTATATATATATTGTGTGGGGGTAGAGAGAGAAAGAGAGAGAAAAGAAAATGAGTAGGAAGTTAGAGAAAATGGCATCAATTGATGCCCAGTTGCGGCTTTTGGCGCCCGGCAAAGTTTCTGAAGATGATAAGCTTGTGGAGTACGACGCCCTTCTGCTTGACCGGTTTCTCGATATCCTTCAGGATTTGCATGGTGATGAAATCAGAGAAACGGTAATTTATTCACTGATTTTTTTTTGCTCTGTATGTTTGGATTCACTGATTGTTGTATGTAATTGATAAATAAATCAGTTTAGAATTTGGGATTTGATTAAGTTTTTGAATGTTAATTTGCATTTTGCCCCCTTTAGTCTAAATCTGAAAGCTGAGAACCAAACAAGGCCTCGTTTGGTTGGGGAGATTAAGCCATGGTTAACTAAACTAAATAGATGATTAAGGCCTCGTTTGGTTGGGGAGATTAGCCATGATTAATTTGTTTGATTTTTGGTATCCCAATAATCTGCCGGGTCGACCCGCAAATATTATGTTATCATGCCTTATCTTATTTGCCTTTTAGGCATGTCTTTTATTGGATCTTCCAAGGTCCAATAATACAATTGGGTTTCATTGGATTATTTAATTTTATCTTGGCTAATCTTTTCTTGGCAACCAAACGAGGGCCTTAATATTATGGTTGAAAGACTTAGGCCTCGTTTGGTATGGGAGAATAGCCGCGATTAACTTAATAAATTGGACTTTGTTTTATGTTTGGTATGCCTAGTAAATTTGCCGGGTCGACCCGTGAATATTATGTTACCATTATCTTGCCTTTTAGGCATGTTTTTTATTGGATCTTCCGAGGTCCAATAATATAATTGGGTTTCATTAGATTGTTTAATTTTGCCTTGGCTAATCTTATCTTGGCAACCAAACGAGGGCCTTAATATTATGGTTGAAAGACTTAGGCCTCGTTTGGTTTGGGAGATTAGCCGTGATTAACTTAATAAATTGGACTTTTATTTGATGTTTGCTAAACCCAATCACTTCGAAGGTCGACTCGGGAATGTTATATTGTCATGCATTCATTATTGTTGTGCATTATTTAATCTTATCATGGCTAATCGTATCCTGGCAACCAAACGTGATCTTATTCAATTGGCTGAAATTATTTATTATGCATTTTGAAACTTACGTGTATAACATGGAAAATAGGTTCAAGACTGCTACGAGATTTCGGCAGAGTACGAAGGGAAGCGGGACCCTCAGAAGCTCGAAGAGCTCGGGAGAGTGCTCACTAGTTTGGATGCTGGAGACTCCATTGTTGTTGCCAAGTCATTCTCGAACATGCTCACGTTAGCGAATCTTGCAGAAGAAGTTCAGATTGCGTACAGGCGAAGGATTAAGTTGAAGAAGAACGATTTCTCCGACGAGGCTTCGGCCACAACTGAGTCCAACATCGAAGAGACGCTGAAGAGGCTTGTGGGCGAACTGAACAAGACCCCTGAAGAAGTTTTCGATGCTCTGAAGAATCAAACCGTCGATTTAGTGCTCACTGCTCATCCCACTCAGTCTGTTCGTAGATCTTTGCTTCAGAAACACGCAAGGTTTGTTTTCATACGATCAGTTTTTATTTTATTTTCGTTACATACTATCGTTTTCTTATATTGAATCTTCTTTTTTTCTTCCTTTTGACCAGGATTCGTGACTGTTTGACTCAGCTGAATGCAAAGGATATCACCCCTGACGATAAGCAGGAGCTTGACGAAGCATTGCAAAGAGAGGTCTGTGTTAATTTTTTCGACACCCGTTTTATTAATTATTATATGATGCTAAATTAAAATGAATGATCTTCGTATTATTTTGGGATATGATGCAAAATTACGTATAATTCTAAGAGCTGACTGCTTATTTTTTTCTTGGAAAGAACTAGTTATACTTCGAGTTCTATATGCGTCGGGATTATATATATATATTATATTTCTTTCTTGTTAGTTAGGCATATAGTTGATATTACGTGTCTGATTTAATGTTGCTTGTTGAAGATACAAGCTGGATTTAGGACAGACGAAATAAGGAGAAACCCTCCGACCCCACAAGATGAGATGAGAGCTGGAATGAGTTACTTCCACGAGACGATATGGAAGGGTGTACCGAAGTTCTTACGCAGAGTCGACACTGCTTTGAAGAATATCGGAATCAACGAGCGTGTTCCTTACAATGCCCCTCTTATTCAGTTCTCTTCTTGGATGGGCGGCGATCGTGATGGTATATTTTTTTTTATATAATAATAATAATAATTATTATTCCTTATTTTTTATATTTACGGAACTCAATTTCCGAAACTATAATCTTTAGTTTTTTATTTTTTTCTGAAATGAAATGTGTTTGTTAATTGATAGGCAATCCTAGAGTAACCCCTGAAGTTACACGAGACGTGTGCTTACTGGCTAGGATGATGGTTGCTAATCTCTACTTCTCTCAGATCGAGGATCTCATGTTCGAGGTATATATATATAACAAATTTGAGATTATATTTTTTTTCCGACAATTCTTTAATTTTTTTTTTATCCTTTTTAATGTTGTTATTATGTTTGTCTCTGTGCTGGCAGCTGTCGATGTGGCGTTGCAGTGATGAACTCCGCACACGTGCTATCGAACTCCACAGCTCCACTAAAAGAGATGCTAAACACTACATTGGTATATATCAACATTCCTCTTTTTTTTTTTTTTTTTTTTTTTTTTTTATTTTTTTTTTTTCTTGGCAAATATATTCGGATCTTAATATTTTAAATGAATTATTTTCCTCCAGAATTTTGGAAGCAAGTTCCAGGGAACGAGCCCTATCGCGTCATCCTTGGATACGTGAGGGACAAGCTTTACCACACGCGCGAACACGCACGCCAATTACTCACCGACGGAGCTTCCGACATTCCTCGCGAATCGACTTTCACAAATGTCGAAGAGGTCAATCACACCTCATTCTAGAACCTTCCATCCATTTTTTCATTCAATTTAATTTTTTTTTATGATAATAAATCATTATAATTTTTTTTTCCCACCTTCAGTTTCTGGAGCCGCTCGAGCTGTGCTACACGTCGCTCTGCGCATGCGGGGACCGCGCGATCGCTGACGGAAGCCTCCTTGATTTCCTAAGACAAGTCTCCACATTCGGACTCTCACTCGTGCGCCTCGATATCCGTCAGGAATCCGAGAGGCACACAGACGTACTTGATGCCATCACCCGCCACCTGGACATTGGGTCCTACAGAGAATGGGACGAAAACCGCCGCCAGGAGTGGCTCCTCTCCGAGCTCAGGGGCAAGCGTCCCCTCTTCGGATCCGACCTCCCCAAAACCGAGGAAATATCGGACGTTTTAGACACATTCAAAGTCATCTCGGAGCTCCCCTCCGACAGCTTTGGCGCCTACATCATCTCCATGGCCACCGCCCCGTCGGACGTGCTGGCGGTGGAGCTCCTCCAGCGGGAGTGCCGCGTCAGCAACCCTCTCCGGGTGGTGCCGCTCTTCGAAAAGCTCGCCGATCTCGAATCCGCCCCTGCGGCGGTCGCTCGATTGTTCTCGATTGATTGGTACCGCGACAGGATAAACGGGAAGCAGGAGGTGATGATCGGGTACTCGGACTCTGGCAAGGACGCGGGGCGGTTGTCGGCGGCGTGGCAGCTGTACAAGGCGCAGGAGGAGCTGGTGAAGGTGGCGAAGGAGTACGGCGTGAAGCTGACGATGTTCCACGGGCGGGGCGGGACCGTCGGGCGTGGCGGCGGGCCGACCCATTTGGCTATTCTGTCGCAGCCGCCAGATACGGTTCACGGGTCGCTCCGTGTGACTGTGCAGGGTGAGGTCATCGAGCAGTCGTTTGGGGAGGAGCATCTCTGCTTCAGGACGCTTCAGCGGTTCACCGCCGCCACGCTGGAGCACGGGATGCACCCCCCCGTTGCCCCCAAGCCCGAGTGGCGGGCCCTCATGGACGAGATGGCTGTTGTCGCCACCGAGGAGTACCGCTCGGTGGTTTTCCAGGAGCCTCGATTCGTCGAATACTTTCGCCTCGTAAGTATTTATTTTGATTATGTTCTGAGTTTTTTTTTTTTTTTGGGGGTTCAAAAAGAGATAATTGCATTCAGCACCCCTTGTGTTATATCGAATTGCTAAGAAAAATTCACGTGCTATAAATATTAGCAAAAAAACCCCTATGATGCATTTTTTTTAGCCCACAACCCTCTAGATCCCCTAAATCATGTGTTTTTAAGGGGTTGTTTGCGAATATTTTTAATACGGGATTTTTTTTTAACGATTAGAGTAAATATAGGGGTGCTAAATGCAATTAACCCCGGTTCAAATTTGAAATTGTGTAAGGAGAAGACAGAATTTCGAACACCGACCTTAGCTCTAAGGCCAAGTAATTAATGAGGTTAGTGTTATTTTATGATTAGAGGGCTAAATGTACCACGCACAAAATACTTTTATTCGACCCCTCTCGTACAATCCCATATGTAATGGGATTTGAATTTAAAAAAAAAACGGTGAAAATTTGTTTTATAATTCTTTTTTTTTTTCATGTTTATAGAGTGTCAAGCATGAATCTGACGAACTTAAATTTGAAAATTTTACCAAAAGATTGGATCTTTTTTTTCAGGCGACACCGGAGTTGGAGTACGGTAGGATGAACATTGGGAGTCGTCCATCAAAGAGAAAACCGAGCGGAGGAATAGAATCTCTGAGAGCGATCCCGTGGATATTTGCATGGACGCAGACGAGGTTCCATCTCCCCGTGTGGCTGGGGTTCGGTGCTGCGATGCAACATGTCATCGACAAGGATATAAGAAACTTGAACATGCTCAAAGATATGTACAACGGGTGGCCTTTCTTTAGAGTCACAATTGATTTGATCGAAATGGTTTTCGCTAAGGGAGACCCGGGAATCGCTGCTCTGTACGACAAACTCTTGGTCTCTGAGGATTTGTGGTCCTTCGGAGAGCAGCTCCGCGCCCACTATGAAACAACCAGAAATCTCATCCTTCAGGTAAATAAAATGACATTCTAAGTAGGGCAAATTGCACATCACCCCCTGTAAATTTCTAATTTTCGCACTTTACCCCCTAAATTTTTTTATTTTTTTAAAAAGTGAATGTGCCCCCTTCAAAATCTTCTTGTTGCACATTTCCCCGATAGCAAAACTCCGATGGATTATTCACCGCAATTGAGTATTTTTGTTGCACGTTGCCCCTTATAAACACTACTTTTTGGCGTGTTGCCCCTTTAAAATGTTATTTTTGCTGCACAAGGCCCTCCAGAAATTGGCTTCTTGGGCAAAGTGCAACCAAAATGGTATTTCGAAGGGGATCCTTTTTTTGAATTTTTAGAGGGGAAAGTGCAAAAATTTGAAATTTATAGGGGGTGAAGTGCATTTTGTCCTTCTAAGTATGTGTTTATTTCAATTAGCACCCCTGTGTTATATCGAATTGCTCAAAAACTACCCCGTGTTATTTTATTGGCAAAACCCCCCCCCCCCCCCTATGATTCATTTCTCTTAGTTTAGGGGAAAAAAATAAATCATAGGGGGGTTTTGTCAAAAAAAAAAACATATGGTGGTTTTTTAGCTATTCAATATAACACAGGGGTACTAATTGCAATAAATTCTTCTAAATATATAATACATATAAACGTATATTAAAAGACATGTTTTGTAGAAATTAAGGAATTCCTATATATGTATGTCTTTTAGGTTGCTGGACACACGGATTTACTTCAAGGAGATCCTTACTTGAGGCAGAGGCTTACGCTGCGGGACCCGTACATCACGGTACTGAATGTGTGCCAGGTGTACACTTTGAAGAGGATCCGTGACCCTAGTTACAGCGTGGAGGTGGGCCCACATCTGTCTAAGGAGATAATGGAAATGGATACTAACAAACCGGCTGATGAACTTGTGAAGCTTAACCCGACTAGCGAGTATGCTCCGGGTTTGGAGGACACGCTTATTTTGACCATGAAGGGTATTGCAGCTGGCTTGCAGAACACTGGTTGAAAATTTTATTCAGACAAGTTATCGAGTTATTTTTATTTCTGGCGGTGTTGTTAGTAAGTAAGAAAATAAAGTTGTAACCGAGTTATTGAGACAAGTAGCAAGTTTGTTTTTATTTATGCATCTTTGGAGTTTTATGTATAATAATGAATGATACAACTTTGGTATTTGGTGTTTTTGCTAATTTTATTTAAGTTTTGAGTGTGTAGTGAAATCCTTTTTGAGGTTTGATTTGAAGTGATGAATGGAAGGGCTGCAAAACACATAAATGTATAACAAAGTGTTAGTTTCCCAATTGTTTTGCTGCCTGTACTTGAAAAATTGTCTCAATGTGGCCATCGCTGTTAGTTGTTAGACATTTGACCTTAACACCGTTTGGTCTAAGTTCTGAAATGACAAAAACACCACCACCCCTTTCAGTTTAAAAAATTATTAAAAATTTAAACCAGGAATGTACATCGGATTGACCGGTTCAGAATACACCCTTTTAGAAAAAATCTGATTTTTTTTCGGAAATACAAAACTGTATCCAATGCCATTCCAAAATAAATCGAAATCGGAATTTCAGAAAGTAGAATGAAAAAACTTGTTCCAAAATCAGAAAATTTTGGATTGGAATCGGCGGATTCGGAAATTTCTATTCTTTGGTCACCGAAAATATAAAATACACAATAATATTGGTATGTTAATTGTAATATTAGAAAAAGAATCGGAATTCTAGAATTATTTTCGGAACTTAAAATTGGAATCTCGTATATATTCCAATTCTAATCCAAATAATTTTGGAAAAATCGGAACTCAGATTTTCGAATTTTGGATTGAAAAGTATTGTTACAAAATCGAAAACTTTCGGATTGTAATCGACAGAAATCGAAAATTCCGTTTCAATTTCCACTCATAATTTAAACAAACATCTCTTCTATCTCAAAATTTTCACCTAAAAGGCTAAAACACATTTGCTCAAAACAAAATGAAAATAAGCTCCAAATTGCTACCAAACATTGCCTAAGAGTAGGATCGGCAATTGAGCCGGGCCTAACCGAAGCACGATGGCTCGGCCCGATTATATTTGAGCCGAGTCTACCTTTTAGTGAGCCGGGCCGAGTTTGAGTCATTTTACTAAACCGAATTTATCTATGAGCCGAGTTTGAACCGACTATGGCTCAACCCAAATAAGGCCCCACCGATTAGGTTAATAATAAAATGTATAATATATTTATTATTTTAATGCTATGACTCAACATACAAATTAACGATCATATAAGATTATTTTTTTTCTTTTTGCAAAATAAAAGGAATTAAGTGGTGGCGGTCGCACTAAGTAAAATAGGAATCAAATGCAAAATACACACTCTAATCCAATTGCTGAATTTATAACGAGATTTGAGAATATAAAAACGTTTTCAATAATAAGAGTTACTAATTTTTTTTACTTCTTGCGGTCTTGTTTTTATGTTTTTCCAATAACTTGTAAAGATCGTTTAGGGTTGTTTTGGATAGGCTTCAATAGAGGTAAATCTTGTTTATCACTTGTTTTTTATAATTTTTTTATCCGTTACAATTATATAGTAATGGGGTCCGATATAAACCTGAAACCCGAAAAAATACATGAACCGAGCTTGAGCATAGCCCGATGGTATGCGAGTTTGAGCCTATAGTAACAATGTCTGATTGTATGTGAGCTTGAGCCAACCCAAGCTCGGTCACATGGCCCGATTGCCAGCCCTACGGCCCCTACCCACAATAAAACGATTTTTCCGACAAATTGTTGGGGCCATGTTAAGTGTTACTATTTAATTTATCTTGCCTTATCACCCGAACTAAACGAGGCCCTATCGGAATGGACGGCTATAAAAGAAATAACTTGAATGTTGCAATGGAATAATATTCTGATTTTTCCGGAAGAATACAATATGGGTTTAAACTATATAATCAAAGTATGAACATTATTATTGTGAGTGCAAACTCTGTAATCCAAAGAGTATCATCAAATAACACTTAGGATGGCGGGATTATGAATATACGGAACCAAATCATGAAACTTGGAGAGTTTAACTTCTTCGAACGTCTTCCGGAAAGGGATGTAGATGACTAACAAACTAGCAGGTTGGGTGCCGGACGATACAGTTGTAGTGTGTAATAGGATAAAAATCTTGTCTTCCACAAAATATTTCGGCTCAAACGAGGAAATCGGCGTCTCCACATTCTCGATAGTTATCAAATACTTCCAAGAATTATTGTCCCTTCCCTTTCTCTTAATCAAGATTCGAACCTTGGTCTTGTCTCTGCCTTTGTTGCGATACATGCACAAGCAGCCTCTCAATTCAGTCAAGTAAAACAATCCATCATCATCATCATCAAAATTTGAAAAAGGCAAAATCTTGAACTTGTCGTCTCGCGGATCAAAATAAATAATTTCTCGACACGTAACCCAATAGATAACCCCATCAGCAGAGACTCCACAACCATTCACCACTTCCGGAACCCTCATCGTCGGTTCTTCGAATTCTTTCCAAGTGCAGAAGCCGACTTTGTACTTGTCCGAATAAACTAGGTAGCCGTTGATAAATATTAGAACAAACTTAAAAACGGCAACCGTGCCGGGATCGTGACAAAGCCCATAACTCAACACAGAGTTGAAGTTGAAGCTATATTGGTTTTGGGAGATAAACGATTTTGGTCGGCTTTCGCTAGCCGGGTTCCACAACATAAAATCCTTGGAAAAAGGATGAGCTAAAAGTATGACGCCATCGCAATAGCACAACATTTTGTAAGGACATGTTGGAGGGGATTTCAGTTGTTGTACTTGTCGAATATTTAGATCTTGGAATTTAACCAAATCAAAATCTGTAATGAAGAGTAGATGAGATAGAAAAACGGTCGAAGAAGAAGATGATTCTCCTTGATAATTCTTGAGGAACAAAGGATCGGAGATGATAGTATTCCATGATTTTGAAACCGTTTTATTTCTAAGCAGACAATTCACCGGTAATTTTGACAGAACCGTTTCTATAATTTCGAAGATAAACAATTTCAGAACTTTCTTCCTCTTCCCAACTTTTTTCTTCTTCGATTTCCGTAAAACCAACTGAACTCTTTCTCTTTTGCCCAATTATTGACCTTTCTTCGATTATTGCCATAACAACTCACCTTTTTTTTTTTTTTTTTTCTTGAGGAGGTTTCTAGGGTTTCTAATAGGTAATAAATATTGTTGCTGCCTGAATCAATCAAAGACATGTCTTTTGCATAAATTCCACTTTATTATAAATATCATGCATCAAGCCCCCTTGTCTTATAAAAGACATGCTTTAAGCCCCCTCAATAGTTAAGGTGTTAATTGTTAACAAAATATGGGATTTCATGCAAGATAAAATAAAACAAAACAAAGGGAGATTCTACGCAATAAAAATAACCTAGGGGATTTTATGCAGGTTTTAAATAAAATAGGGGGGTTTGATGCAGTTTACCCGCTGAAACCTAAATCACTTTACAAATGGCTTAATTCCACTTTGCACCCTTGAAATATATCATTTTGGCACTTTGCACTCTCAAAATAAATTAATTGCATTTTGCACAACCGAAACACAAGATCATGCATAATGCACCCCAATTGAATTTTTAAAGCTAACAAAGGTAATTTAATACTTTTACTAGTATTTTTTTCGATAACAAAGGTCAAATCATTTTTTTTATTCATCAATAACTTTGAAACTATAAAGTGCAAAAATAAAAATACTTTTCATCAATATAATTAAAAATTATATTTTTATCACAAAAAACTATTTTACAAAAAAAAAAAAGAAAAAAAAGCTTTAGCTATTTCGTTATCAAGTTATCTGAAAATCATATTTTCTTTCAAATGTTTTTACCTAATTTTTCCAACAGTTACAACAAAAGATCTCATCAATCGAATAATTTAGTGATAAAAAATTATTTTATTTTGTATGAAAATGTAGTTTTTTACAATGATCCGGTGTGATTTTTATTTTTCGCATTTTGTGCATTGAAATCAGGTTGGAAGTTGAAGAAAATAAAAATTTAATTTTTTTTGCATCCCGAAAAAAACCCAATAAAAATGAAATTGCATTTATTATTCAATTCATGGTGCATTGTGAATGATTTATTTTGTTTTGAGGGTGCAAAGTGCTATAATTATTTTTCAAGGGTGCAAAGTGTAAAATTGCTCCATTTTAAGGGTGCAAATAGACACAGCCACGGGGCGGGCCGGGGCCGGGTCCGACTTTTAGGGGACCCGAAACCGATATGTGGGGAGGCGGGTCCGGATCTGGGGCGGGTCCACCCGGGTCCATCCGGGTCCGGGTCCAAACTGGTTTTCCAAATTTTTTTTTTCTTTTTTTCTTTTTTTCTTTTTTTCGTTTTTTTCCCCAAATAATTACAAAAAAGAAAAAAAAATTAAATTGGAACTTGAAAAAACTTGAGATTAATTTTAAATTCAAAATTACCAAAATAAAATAAAAATTGAATTTAAACACTAAACAATTTTAGAAAACAATGAAACGATTAAAACCTTGAGACATTAACTAAATAAAATGAATGTGTAAAA
>NW_012193023.1:365115-413745 GCF_000504015.1 Erythranthe guttata | reverse complement strand
TAATAATTTATTAAACATTAGTTATACAATTATTATAATCATTTTACAATGTTATTTATATTTATATATTTATAGTTAGGAGTATTGTGATAATAAGTTTTTGGGCAAATGGCAAAAAGGCCCATCACATGGGACTTAAATGCATTATAGTCCACACAAAAAACAGTCTCTCAATTAAGCCCATCCCCATGTCTTTAGTCTAAAATACCCTCATTAATATAATTCTTATCAATTCCACCCATTATGCTCTAACTTCTTTAATATTACACATTGACCCCGGATTTAAACAAATATATCATATTAACCCCTAAAATTTTTTTTTTTCAGAAAATAATTTTTTTTCTGAACTGCTTTTTTTCCGGCCAGACTCCGGCCAGATTCCGGCGTTGACCGCCGGAGACCGCCGGTCTCCGGCGTTGACTTTTTTTTTTTTTTTTCTTGATTTTTTTTCCGGCCGGTCAACCACCGTTGACCGCCGGTCTCCGGCGTTGACTTTTTTTTTTTTTTTTTTTTTTTTTTTTTTTGTTGCTGACATGTTTTTTCTTAGAAAAAAAAATATTTTAATTAATATTACTGTCTTGACTACTAAATTACTGTCTCAGACAGTAATATTACTGTTTGGGACAGTAATATTATGAATATTATTTTTCCGAACAGTAATATTATTAATATTATTGTCTAAGACAGTTAAATTACTGTTGGAGACAGTAATTTAACATCCAAGACAGTAATATTAATTAAAATAATTTTTTTTAAGGAAAAAAATTAAAAAAAAAAAAAAAAAAGTCAATTAACTGTTAAGTTACTGTCTCCGACAGTTAAATAACTGCAGGAGACAGTAATTTAGCAACGAATACAGTAATATTAATTAAAAATATATTTTTTAAGAATAAAAAAGTCAATTAACAGTTAAATTACTGTCTCCGACAGTTAAATAACAGCTGGAGACAGTAATTTAGCAACGAATACAGTAATATTAATGAAAAATATTTTTTTTAAGAATAAAAAAGTCAATTTACAGTTAAATTACTGTCTCCGACAGTTAAATAACTGTTGGAGACAGTAATTTAGCAACGAATACAGTAATATTAATTAAAATATTTTTGAAGAAAAAAAAAAAAAAACAGTCAATTAACAGTTAAATTACTGTCTCCGACAGTTAAATAGCTGCCGGAGACAGTAATTTAGCAGCCAAGACAGTAAAATTAATTAAAATATTTTTTGTAAGAAAAAAAAAAAAAAAGTCAATGCCGGAGACCCGGCGGTCAACGGCCGTTGACCGGCCGGAAAAAAATTTCAGGAAAACAAAATTCAAAAAAAAAAAAAAAAAAAAAAAGTCAACGCCGGAGACCCGGCGGTCAACGACCGGCCGGAAAAATTTTTCAGGAAAACAAAATTCAAAAAAAAAAAAAAAAAAAAAAAAAGTCAACGCCGGAGACCGGTGGTCTCCGGCGGTCAACGCCGGAATCTGGCCGGAAAAAAAATATTTCAGAAAAAAAAAATTATTTTCAAAAAAAAAAAGTTTTGGGGGTTAATGTGATATATTTGTTAAAATCCGGGGTCAATGTGTAATATTAAGGAAGTTAGAGCATAATTGGTGGAATTGATAAGAATTAGGGTTAAAATTGGGGTCAAAATTGAAATTAGGGTTAAAATTGGTTAATTGATGAAATTGGGTTAAATTGGGGTGTAAATCATGAAATTGGAGTTAAATTGAGTTTCAATGAATTGGGGGTAATTTTGGTATATATAAAAGGATTTTCCTTATTTGCAAATAAGTTTGAATGGAGTGAATTTATTTGGAAGACAAAAAAGTTGGATGTCCCTATTTTAATTAAGTGCCCTTGTCATGGGCTTTTTTGTGATTACCCCTAAGTTTTTTTGCTTGAGTGGTTAGTACTCTACTTTGGCCACACGGGTTCGAACCTGAAATTGCAGGATTCAATAGACAATAATTACTCCATTAGTAATTTTATTTTTCCTTAGATTCGATTTTTATTTGGATTTTTTACCCTATTAGGGGGTTTTGATTTGCTTTTTGGTTTGCATTTTAAATAAAATATTTTATTTTAAAAAACACTAAAAAGAATTAAAAATAAAATAAAATTTAGTATCTATCACTTCTCTATGAAAGCGGGCGGGTGTTCTGTGTTCATATTTAATAGGGGGATAATTACCAAGAACAACCTCATTTAGGAAAATGAGTTAAGGAAACACCCCCTCCCAAAAATAATTTGAGAAAACCCCTTAGCTAATATCCTATCCAAATATTATTTTAATAATTCCCAAATCACCCTTATTAATATTAAATTTCACCCAACCCATTTTTCGGACCCATTCCCATGGGTCGGTTAAAAAAATTGTTATCCGCCTAAAAATATGGTCAGTAATTGGTCGGTTGGTGGATAAAAACCAAAGTCCCTACCCTAGTCATATTAGGGTGCCCTTATAGGTGGACAAGAAATTGCAGTGAAAAGGTTATCGAAAACATCATTGCAAGGAATCCAAGAATTCAAGAATGAAGTTTATCTTCATTGCCAAACTTGAGCACCGAAATCTCGTGAAGCTTTTAGGATGTTGCGTTGAAGGAGAGGAAACCATGTTAGTTTACGACTACACGCCCAACCAAAACCTTGACTTGGTCTTATTCCGTAAATAACTACTATTTCTTACTTGATCAATTTAACTACTAGTACTCGATCTCGACAAACACATATAACAAGATAAAACTTCTTGACATATGATATAAAGGGTGAGCTCCTCAATTGGCCCAAGCGGTTGCATATCATTTGTGGTCTCGTTTATCTTCATCAAGATTCTCGTCTCAGAATTATTATCGAGTTGACTCAGCCTAAAGAGCCTAGTTTTTTCGTTCACTTTGCCTTGTGATATGTCTTCGACTAGCGGAAATGCAAGTTCGGGATATCAGATCACCATTACATTGCCAATAGGTAGGTAGGTGTGTAATTGATTTCCGGTGTTGATTTTTTTTTCCTGGACACCGGCTTTGACCATTGTTGACTCCGTATTAACACAATAATATAGTCAATATTACTGTCATAAACAGTAAAATAACAATATTACTGGTAGGCAGCAAAATAGTAATATTACTACTTTATCAAGTAGAACAATGTTATTGCGTTACACAGTAGAAACAGTAAATTACTGCCAGATACAGTAATATAGTTAATATTACTGTCATAAACTGCAATATAGTAATATTACTCAGGCAGACAGTAAAATTGTGAATATTACTGTTAGAGACAATAATATTACTATATTACACTGTCAAATACAACAATATTATCGTGCTACACTGTTATAAAACAATAAAACCACTGTCGAATACAATAATATAGTTAATTTTAATGTCAAAAACAGTAAAATAGTAATATTAATACGGTAGAGTAAAATAGTGAATATTATTGTATTACATTGGCATACACAACAATATTAATGTTTACACTGTCAGAAACGTTACTATTATTGTGTTAGACATCAAAATAGTTAATTTTACTGTTACGCACAATGATATAATCGTGTTAGACATCAATTTTGTAACTAAAATTTTACTGTAGGCTAAGGGTATCAATCCAACCAATTTTTAACCGTCAGATCAGTACAACCAAACCTTAACCAATCAAAACGGTTCCCGGTTGAACCAGAAAACACTGCTTCATCTCGCAACAGAAGTATACCGACAACAAGATCTTTATAAGTAGTGTTCTCAAATAAACCTTACATGTTAGAAGAAAACGTTGTTTGAATAATATCTCACAACATATTTTATACATAGAAAATGAATCATGTGTACACGTATAAATAATCTTTTTCACTAACACAGCGGCATTAGGCGGTGGTCGGTCAAATTAATTAAGCTTCGATTTTGCCGCTAACAACATCCACAGCCTCCTCAATAGCTTCGGTTTTGCCGCTGACAACATCCACAGCCTCCTCAATGGCTTGCATGAATGTGGCAATCTTGTATGTGAAGAACCCCACAAGCATCGGAATCAAGTCCAGGTGCATCAATCCATATTCTGGAACTAAAATCCTGCCAATTCAAAAAAAGAAAAATCGAGCAAAATTATATAATTCTGATCACGATTTGGCATCAAATTTTTGTTCGAAAACGAAAGTGGATTTTTATTATTTACCCATTCCATCGATTATACAACATCACCAACATAACAGGGACCAATAGCCTTGGCTGCCCAATTGCACCCCTGCAAATCACAAGTTTCGATGAACCGATTAAATGGAGTCGAACAAACTTAATATATTCACATTATAGGTAAACATTTTTTAATCCTAAATAAGAAAAGGGAGAAAATACTTGATAATCCCTCTTGCTCCATCTGCCATGGAATCGATACTGTTCCCAAGCATCCGCATGTATGCCAAAGAACCGGCCAATCCAGCACAATAGCTGAATTCATTCATTAAAAGAAAAAGAACGTACAGTTAATACGAAAGATAATATCTATAGGCCCCGTTTGGTTGACAAGATAAGCCAAGATTAACTAAATAATCGGACTTAATTTGATGTTTGGTATCCCCAATAAACTGCCGGGTCGACCCGCCAAAATTATGTAATCATGGCTTATCTTGCCTTCTAATGAGTTTTTTTTGTTGGACGTTGCAAGCTCCAATAAAATAATTGGGTTTCATTAGATTATTTAATCTTATCTTGGCTAATCTTATCTTGCCAACCAAACGGGCCATAGTATATCGATTATCTATGATCTCACTACATGAAAATGAACCTTGTTATAAAACACGAAAATATAAACAATCCGAAACACATAATATAAACACAAGAAGTTTTGGTACCTCAATGTAATTTCCGTAGAATACGTAAAATAGGCTGAGACAACTCCAACGCCACCGATTATCACTGTGAGTGCTTGCAATTTATTCTTCAACTGAAGAAGAAGAAAGAACGTTATTTCCGAAAAAGAGAAAATCGAGAAATCAAGAAAATATAAAAGCGCATTATCCGATTACCTTATAATACTGTTCCCTCGATTCAGCAGCCAAAACTACAGGATCCCCTCTGGGGCGTCTTGCTTCCCTAAACATGACATCCTTTATCCCCGAAAAAAAAGATTAAATTAAAGAAAATAAACATTTACGCATTTACGTAAGAAATGAGATTATTAACATACACTGCCTCCAGTTGCAGCCTTGGCAGCTCTATCCCATTTATCTAGCTCACGACGCGTCGGAGCTGGTCTCCATTTTATACCACCGCTCTTAATAGTCTAAAATATATCATTTACGAGTGTGTGAGGATAACGAAATTTAAATTTAAATTTGAGGTTCTAAAAATTTAAATTGTACTTGTTCTTCGATTAGAGGTTCAGCTGCCGATTCCGGGGCTCGTGTAAGCTGTTTACTCAAGTCAACTTCCATACTGCATAGTCAAAGAGCGGAACAACCGTTATATAATCTAACGGTAGAGCAGTTGGCCTCGTTTAAATCAAGAGATGCAAACCAGAGTTTACATACTTGTCTAGGCTCATCACTCTATTCAAGCTAAGAAATCCAGAAGGCTTCTCCTATTAAGAATTAAAAAAAAAAATCCAAATAAACGTCAAATAGGATCAAATACAAACCCATGAAAAAGTTGTTTTTACTGATTCATTATTAAAATGGGCAAATTACGACCACCCCTGAGGTAAGATCAAATTACAAAAAAGACCCCTCCTGTTTGGGTAATTACAACCATGCATCAACTATGTATTGTCTTACACGTCCACCTTATGGTGTCAAATTTACCTATTGAAGGAGAGGGGTTTTCGTAATACAATACATAGTTGAGGGTAGTTGTAATTACCCAAACAAAAGTGGTTTTTTCTTAATTGATCTTCCCTCAGGGGCACGTCCACCCTTTGCCAGGGTGGACTCAAGCCCACCCTGAATTAAAAATTATACCATTAAACTATATATATAATTGTATTTAGCGCACCTCAATTTTATTAATTAGCCCACCCAAAATCAAAATTAATGCAAAAATAAACATCTAAAAAAATTCCAATGTTCTTTTTTTCTTTACCTATTTTATGATTTTGTCTTATTTAATGCAAATAGATGCCCTAAATTTTTTTCGAGGGCGCTGCCCCCGAACCCCCTTAAAATTAAGCCCTAGAACAAATTCCTGGACTCTGCCACTGTTCAGGGGTGACCATCACAAAACAACATTACAATCAAGTTAAAAATTCGAAAAAAAAAGAGATAGTCACAGAAAAATCACTAACAAGAGAAGATAAGCTTGATTCAGAACCCAAATTGAATGTCAAAACCCTAATCAACGCAAAATTTTCAAGGTAAATTTCCCAAATTCGGAAATTTCACTCATTTTCAATAAATTGAATTTTACAACAACAACAAAAAAAAAAAAAAAAAAATTGAAAGAGAATATGAAGGTAGTTGATTGAAGAAAACGAACCTTGGCAGATGCAGAGCGAAGTTCTTCGGCGTTCTTCTCATCGGGGTCTTGGATGAGCTTTTTCATGCGGTCCATGAAATCTTTGTTCCACATGTAGTCGTCGGTGGCGAGAGGGTCCTTATCACCGCCCCAGTATTTTCGGAGCTTGGTGGTGGTGGGTGGGCCGCCGTAATCACCTGGAGCAACGCCGGTGGACCATTTCAATGGCTTCTTGTCCGGCAGTATGATCTTCGTCGGTAGCCTTGGCTGCGATGGTGGTGGATTTGGGGATTCCTGTGAAGAAGGAACGGAAGCGGAGGTCACTGTGAGGCAGCAATTCACTGCTGCCATTGATTCTCTCTGCGTGTGTGTGGATGGAGAAATGAAAATATCACAAGAGGATTGTGAATTCTGATTTTTGGCCTACAAATAATATGATTTTAACTTCATTATATTAAATATGTATTTAATAATAATATATTTTTTTAAATTTGAAAAAAAAATTGCCATACATGTATATGTACTTTCAAATTACAAAATTACATAAAATAAATAAGATTTATATATTTCCACCTCCAAATATCTCAATTCAAAATTAAGTTTATTTAAAATATCAAAAATGCCATTAAAATTTCTAATTCACCACCCCATGCTTATTTCCTCTTCTTTTTTGAATGTAACTTGTGTTGATGCAACAAAACAATTTCAAATAGTAAAACAAGATTCTAATAATCGTCAAATCTGAATCAATGTTTGGGCCGATTGTACTGAATGAAATGTAATCCATTTTTCAAATTTTAATCCACCGAAAACCGCAGTATAAAAAATCTCGATTGTTTTTTTCTTTTTTAATTGTTTATACGCAAGCAGTCTTAATTTAATTTATTTTCTTCAAGAACGTGAATTTTTGCTCCTTGTGACCTTTCGGTATTTCTCTCCGACAAAGGTGAGATTTTGAGATGATGAGATTTTGTGTGAAGATTCTACTGAAAGATGGTGATTTTTTTTATTTTTTTTTTTGTGAATATTTAATTAGTTTGGTGGTGAACGATTTTTAAATTTGTACAAAATATGTGTGAAAGATGAACAAAGGGTAAAATAGGAAATATATTTAATTTGGTGGTAAAATACGATATTTTAAAGGTGAAAATAGGA
Source organism: Erythranthe guttata (assembly GCF_000504015.1). The sequence continues at coordinate 406,160 of NW_012193023.1, read as the reverse complement.
CGTCTCTATATATATTATATTTCAAAATTATACGGTGTTCATTGTGCTCCCTATTGCAACGAATCACATGTGTTTAAGATACAAATTTTTTAAAACAATTTATTATGTACTCTAACAATAAATATTTCAAAATCTTCAAGACCGCAAGTGCCCGTCTCTCACGGTTCGATCCACGGTCCGGCTAGTTCACAGTTCGACCCGGCCAAAACGTTACCATCTCTACTCATAAGGATTTCTAGCTACTATAGTAATAGATAAAAGTCTAATAAAAAACGTGAAGGTAAATACAATTTGCAACCACCTAGTCGGATTTAAGTAAATGCAAAAAATATTTTTGAATAATTTTTATATATTAAGTATATATATATACTTATTTGAAAAAAATATTTTGAGAGGTAATTTGAAGTCCTCTTGTCGCGCAAATTGCACAATTTGCAGCAACTCGGAATTATTAAGATTTAAGATTTAAAACTATAAATAATAATTTTTCATGAGTGACTAATTTTATGTAGAGAGATTATTCCAAGATCAAGGATATTTACTACTACCCTTACTTTATGTATTATGTACATCTTTTATTTTTTATCAATATACATATACAGTTAAACATTTATAAATTAATACAATCGGACCAGCTAAATTCTATTAATTTAACAAAATATTAATTTAACGAAATATTTTTTAGCACGTTGCCTTTGTGTCGATACCAAAAAAACATATTCTTTAAATGAGGTTATTAACTTATCGAGGTTCTACTGCATATATTATATATATATATATATATATCTCGAGGCATATTGTTTTTTCTAAGCATAAAACTTTAGCTTGAGGTTGTTCCCTCCAAAAAACCCCATTTCCCCTTACCCCAAAAATTAAATTTAGAAATGCAAAAAGACTAAATATGTATTTATTGAATTAAAATATTAATAAAAAAATAGAAAAAAATAAATAATTCAAAAGTGTATTTTCTTCGGTTAGCACTTACCGGTGTCAAGGCCTAAAGCCGGTCATCCAATATTCAAAGCCCAAATAATACACACACACACACACACACCCATTTCTTTGAAAACACCACCGCCACCTCCCCCACCGCCGCCGCACACCACCGACATGTCCTCTCAACCCACCCCCTCCCCTCCTCCTTCCTCAACCACCGACCCCCAAATCTCCGACGACGACGACAGACTTGCTCCTCCTTCTCCCGGTAAACGCGAGGTCTCGTCGGAACCCCCGCCGACGGCGACCCGAACCACCCCGGTTTTCCCGAGCCGGGAGGACTGCTGGTCCGAGGAAGCAACCCGGACTCTGATTGATGCGTGGGGGGCCCACTACCTTGACCTCAACCGTGGCAACCTCCGCCAGAAGCACTGGCAGGCTGTCGCCGACGCCGTCAACGCCCTCCACGGCGCCTCATTCAAGCTCCGCCGCACCGACATCCAGTGCAAAAATCGCATTGACACCACCAAGAAGAAGTACAAGATCGAGAAGTCCAAGGTCTCCCAATCCAACGGCCGCTACGTCTCCACGTGGCCCCACTTCCAAAGCCTAGACTCCCTCATCGGCGACTCTTTCTCCAAGACCACCGCCACCACCTCCCACACCAGAAACCTCCGCCGCAGGGTTTCCCCTTCGCCGGAGTTCTCCCCTTCCCCATCGGAGCCGCCGATCCATCGCCGGAAAAATTCTCCGGCGAGACGCGACCACCCCGAAAAAGATCCAGCCCCGAGCCAAACGCTGCGCATCCCATGGTCGGTGCCGGTGGGGCCCAGGTCGAAGCGGACTGGCCCCGGCAGCGTGACCGAAAGGAATTTCTCAGTAATGGCGGCCGCTGCGGCGGCGATGGAGGCTGAAGAATTGTACGAGAAAGAAGAAGAAGATGAAGAAGAAGATGATTACAACAATGAGTTGGATGATTACGAAGAATGTGGGCGGCGGCGGCGGCAGCCGCTCTTGCCGGAGGTGGGAATGAAAAGGAAAAGGAAGGAAGCGGTGGAAGACGAGGCGGCGGTGGCAGAAGACGGGTACAGAAGTTTGGCGGAGGCGATAGCGAGGCTAGGAGAGATATACAAGAAAGTGGAAGAGGCGAAGCAGCGGCAGATGGTGGAGATGGAGAAGCAGAGAATGCAGTTCGCCAAAGATTTGGAGATTCAGAGAATGAAGGTCTTTATGGAATCGCAGGTCCACCTCGAGAAGCTAAAACGCAACTCGAAGCACAACTCTCAAAGTAGTAAGTTTACGAAAAATCTCCTCCTCGTTGATATATTATTATGCGCATTGCATTATTACATCGTTGTTGATATGAATTCGTAATGAGGAATCGTACTCCTTGTGACCTCGTTTGAGTTCAATGGTTAAATCGGAATCAAATCAACGATAACTCGATAAGTGAATATGCCCATCGGAATCGGGGTTTTTTTATCCCGGATCCTTTTACGGTTGCCAATGTAAATAATGACTTTTGCACTTTCGGACTAGTTATGCTAACTAATGTCTTTCTCCGTTAGTACGAAGACGGGATTTTTTTGTAAGACGTACCGTGACATACTTTTGAAGGCAAATTCTTTCGACTTTTTTATTACTTTTTTTAATTTTTTATTTAATACAAATCTTTATATGTGTTTGAACAGTTTGAGATGGTTGTCTAATCTAGGATTGAAATAATATTTGCGGGTTGCTGATTACTGATTTACGGAGTTTTCTGTTTTGAAATATTTGAATTTTTATCGGATACTTTACTTTATATCTAGATCGACATTCATTTACATATCTGCGTATATGATTGCTAAACATTAAAAGATCGTTTTAAAAGTATAAAGTGTAGCATCCTCTTCGATGGATATACAATTAAAGGCTGATAAAATTGCATATATTTTTGATATAGTTGCATCGTAATATCAGTCTTCTGCATTTGAAGGTCGTACTTTATTTCCGACATTTTCAACTGATGTATGGTTGTTATCTGATTTTTATGTTCGATATACGACCAGTTTTCGATGATTTTGTTTTTTTTTTTTTGTGAAACAACTGGCACGCTACCTCAGTTAAATAGTTGTCTGTTGAAATTGCTCGTTTATGCTGTTTTGTCGAAAAAAGAGACGCCTGAAAAACCGATCTAAGTTTTATAGATCTTATCCGTGAAATTTTTCGTGTTTCCAGTCGGTTCTCTTGATAAATAAAACAAATTTATCATATTAGCATTCTCTGCTCTGTTTCAGTGGAATTAACTGAATAATATTCGACTACTATCTCGTTTTTCCCCTACACACAATTCTTGTTTACGTGTGGCAATGCATGGTATAGAACATACGAAAAATAAATGTAACGGCAGAAATGTGTGATAATTGAAGTAATTCTTTAGACAAAATTGCAACTTGCATAAACACTAAACTAGAGTTTCATCGAGTGAAATTGTTGAATGAGGTCGAATTTGTACGTTTTGATTTTAGCTGCACAGACAGACGAACAAATTGTTGAACTAGACTGTCGATAGTGAATAACATTACATTAGTGCATAGTCATCTGAGGCTTTCTGATGTTGTTTATGATTCTCGTGTAGTGGATATTGTCTGAAATGACGTTTTTGCCCTTGTTAAAGATCGATCTAACAAGACCTGATTTAGCTTTACAAAACTATGTTTGCCCTTTGCTGACATGTCACAAGCTCGCTATTACAATTTTCAGATTTTCTTTATTTCTTAAAAGTTTGGTTGTTTCGTTAAGGAATAGTTAAACCCTTAACTTACATATACTATTATTTCTCTACAGAATTTGTTATAATTCGAAACGAAGTATGTAACTATTATTCCGTTTTCCACGTGCAGGTTACTTGTAGACGGGGCCGCAACATTTGTCAAGCGTGTTCGTTCGTCTGATCATCTTTTGGAAATATCAGTAATAGATTTCAGTTAGTTCTGCATATGCGTGCGTACGTACAGGGTGTCTCTAATTAGATATAGTACCGTAGATAAAGCTTTCTAAGTTCTACCTTTTGGGTTCGTCAAAGTTCCGTTTGTCTAGGGATGGGTATATTCCGTTAAGTGGTTCTTTTGATGAGTATATTCCGTTAAGTGGTTCTTTTGATTAAATCTCTATGACATGACAGATCGTTTAACAGAAGTTATAAATTTTCGTGAGTTCATTCATACTCGTCATTTTTCGTTCTCTTTGTATTTCTTCGTTTCAGCTTAAACTTACTGCACTTTACTACTAAGATACAGTTCAGAAATTAACTTTGAGCTTATTTAGAAGAGCAGAGCATTCTTTCATTACTTGATAATCAGAAATTGAATTTGTTGTTTATGTACATATGATGTATTATTTAATTATGGGATAGTTACACTTTTAGTTCCTACTAGTAATTTGCCCCGTGCGTTGCACGGCCGCGTATTGAAAATAAAAATAAAAATACACATAAATAAATGATAATGAAAAAAGTAATATAAACAAAATTGATAAATAAATGATAATGAAAAAAGTAATATAAACAAAATTGATAAATGCCATGTTCAAAATCAACACAATAGAAAAACCAAAGTGAAAAAAATCCACTAATTGCTATCATAATGTATATATCAAGTTTAGAACTTGAATCTAATTTGCCCTGTGCGTCGCACGGTCGCGTATTGAAAATAAAATAAAAATACACATAATAAATGATAATGAAAAAAATAATATAAACAAAATTGATAAATGTCATGTTCAAAATCAACACAATAGAAAAACCAAAGTATAAAAATTCCACTAATTGCCATCATAAATGTATATATCAAGTTTAGAACTTGAATCTAATTTACATATATCTATATACTCGGGGGAAAAAGAGAGAAATCAACATACTAATATTTGTGGCGTTGCACTTTTAACAACATACGTCGATGCTAAAAAAATGTAACATGTAATATATATGGAGTAGTGTTTTGAATAAAATTAGGAAGATAAAATAAACATATATTAAATGTAAATATCGCATAAACAAAGCAGTGAATACATTCAAAAAAATAATGGATTTTGGACATAACAAATTTATAAGTAATTTTTTATCGGAAATGATAGTAAAAAAGTAAAATAAATTGAATAGTGATATGAAGAATCATTCATCCAATTTTAAGTGGCTTTGGGTAATGCAACACAACTACGTACAATATTCAATTTTACATATTTCACTAACAAAAACAATATGTTTATAAAATATATATTCTATTGTTTTTTATTTACTAAAATATATGAATATTTACTTGCACCTTATAAAAGTACTCATTTAACATAAATTAGAAATAACTGAAAACATAACCAATAAAAAGTTCTAATTAAACAAAAAATCTTACATCTAGCAATTCCCATGCAAAATGTATTTGTATGTGAAATGAACCCACTCGGACTATGTTTATATGTTAAAGAAGTTTAAATTGATCACATTCGCTTCAATGATATTACAAATTTAAAATTATCAAAAAAAAAAAAAAAAGAAAGAAAGAAAAAGATGCTACAAAGTTATAATATTACCCAATGTCTATTTTTTTTTATCTATCCAGTATTAAATCACAAATGAAGTGCTAATTTGTAAAGAAAAAAATACTACAAAGTTAATATATTCATGCTCTAAAGAGATCGAGATACATCAAACCAGTCGAGTTTGCAAAAGAAGAGATACGCTAATTTGTAAAGAAAGAAGATGCATTCTTCTGTTTCTGCTTAATGTAAGCAAAACAAATATTCCAATAATACAATCACAAAATCAACAAAACAACAAAGAAGATAAATTCATAGGTACATTTTTACCTCATAGTTACAATACGCAATTAGAAGCTTGTATAACTGAATTATAAAGACGTATAACTGTAAGATTTTACTTGTAATAGCAGTGTCTGTAAAACGCCGAGCATTCAAAATTGAGGGACTTAAGAGATGATAAGGCAAACAATTTTTTCAATCCACCACAAGTAACCACTTTTTCCTCATTCTCTCCATTTCTATCAATCAAATATTTACTTTCTTGTTGCAAGGCTTTATTGTCAATCAAATCCGTTTTTGGTAAAAAAAAAAAACCAAATATGTCAAAGCAGATCTCAAGAAAGAAGATTAAAAAAAATACCAATAACCAAACCAATATAAAGAACATCAACGATATAGCATAAAGGAACCAAAAGAAAAAAAAACATTGGTAAACAAATTTATGGGTAACATGTATGTATAGGAAAATTTATGGGCTTGAGATGGAGAAAGTGGGGCAGTTAAGAAAAGAAGTTGAAGATTACGTTGAGTGGAAAACCCGAAAAAAAAGAAGAAACAAAAAAAATCACAGTTGATCGTGATTAGTGGGGAAGGAAAAAAAGAAAGAAGAAAAAAAGCAAAAAAAAATACTAATTATATATAAAAAAAAAGAAACGCGCAATAAAAAATATTTCAATGTAGATCGTGTGATGGGAAAAAAATATAATTAATTATATATATAAAAAAAATGTGCAATAAAAAAATATTTGAAAGTAGATCGTGGGATGGAAAAAAAGAAGCAGGAAAATAATATAATTAATCTTTATAAAAAAATGTGCAATAAAAAATATTTCAAAGTAGATCGTGGGATAGAAAAAAAGAAGCAGTAAAAAAATATAATTAATTATATAAAAAAAGTAAAAAAACGTGCTATAAAAAAATTTCTAAGTAGATCGTGGGATATGAAAAAAAAGAAGCAGGAAAAAACATAATTAATTATATAAAAAAGAAAAAAAGAAACGTGCAATAAAAAAATTTCTAAGTAGATCGTGTAATGGGCAAAAAAGAAGCAAGAAAAATAATAATTAAAAAAAAAAAAAACAAACAACGAGGAGAAAAGAAAGGAGAAAATAAAGTGATTTAAAAAAAAAAAAAAAAAAAACTGTTTTTTAAGGTTGAAAATCTTTCTTTTTTATATAAATATACTATACATCGAAATTAATTTTAGTCCCTGGATTTTTTTTCCCGTGATTTTGAGTCCTCAAACTATTTTTTGTCAACCAAAAGTGTTACCATAATAACTGGGTTTTCCGTTCAAAACTTTCCTTATTAATTGGTCTATTAATTCAAAAATTTCACGTTACAAATAAGCCCATCATGGATACTTATTCATGAAAGAGTCCACACAGAAAAACTCATTTACAAAAAAGTCCAGATATTATCCACAGGTATGTAAAAGATCAAAATTCCCCTTACATTTTAGGGCAAATTACCAAAACCCCCATGAGGTAAGCCTAAATAACGAAAATCCCCCCACGTTCTTGTAATTACGAAAACCCCCCTTGACTAACGGTTGACCGAATTTTTTTAACCGAAAACGTGAAATGTCTATTATATCCTTCCGTTAAATATGTGAAAATAAAATAAAAAAGCTGAAAAAGAAATTATTTTGAGGGTGGAGATTTTGCTGAGCTCCGTCGGGAGTTTTCCGGTGAGTTGCTTCTTGAAGAGGAAGAGCGATTCGAGTTTCGTGAGGTTGCTGAGTTGTTTAGGGATTTGGCCGGAGATATTTGCGTCGGAAATCTCAGATTCCCCAGCTCCGTCGGAAATCTCAGATTTGAACGAGCAACACTTCAAAAATTGAATCGTCGAAATCGAAACTAAGAACAACACTTCAAAAATTGCATCTCAAACACACAAACATGAAACAACAATGCAAACAGATAAAAATCATAAAGGCTCAACAGTGATAAAATCGCATCGAAAAACCCACACGAACACATAAAAATCGACACACGAAAATAGGTAAATTAATTAATTAATAAATAAAATTCATACAGCTTCGGTTTCAGCTTGGGAGACGATCCGAACTCCATCCCTGTTAACCAAGAGATCACCATCCTTAAATGTACCCGAACCAGTCCTGCACACACACACACACAATTAAAGATCCAAATCACAATTTAAAAGAAAAAAAAAAAAAGGAATTACAGGAATTTAGAGATGTCGTCGGGTGGAGGGAGAGAGAGCTTGAGGTTAGGTGCTAAGGAACCTTTCTTCATTTTCACTTTCTTCTCGGATTCTGTACTGTTTGTTAGACTGCACCGAATCCCGGTCCAAGAATTGGTATTACAATTACCCCCTAAGGGTAATTTCGTGAGCAAGGGCAAAATTGGTATTATCGGAGGAATATTCGGGAGAATAAAAAAGATTCTATCAAGTTTAACACCATTAGAGCGATTTGTAAGATGTCTGCATACCTCAGGGAGTTTTTCGTAATTACGAGAACGTGGGGGGGATTTTCGTTATTTAGGCTTACCTCAGGGGGGTTTTGGTAAATTGCCCTACATTTTAATAAGCTTCAATTTCATCATTTAATTCAATTTAGGGTCTATTAGTGAAAACCCCCTCTATCATTTTTTTTAGGGTAAATTACAAACACCCTCTCTGAGGTATGGTTAAATTAGAAATACACCCCTCTTGTTTGGATAATTACAACCACCCCTCAACTCCTCAAATTTAGTGGAATCTTCGAGATTATATGGAATATTATCACTTTTGTACCCGTTTTATCCCATTCAAACTCTACATTATGAAGCAAGATGATCATAATATGTGATTTTTATCTTGTATATATCAGTTTGTGGTGCAACAGAAACTGTATTTTTACAGAAATCGAGTACAAACTAGAGCACATTTCACGGAATCTAGATGATTATGTTGAATTTGGCACCATAAGGGTGGATGTGTAAGAAAAAATCATAGTTGAGGGGAGGAGATGTAATTATCCAACCAAGAGGGTTTTTTTGTAATTTGACCATACTTCAGGGGGGTGTTTGTAATTTACCATTTTTCTTTTAATAAGGATGGGTCCAACCTCTTTTCACTTATTAGTGATAGACCCATCACTTCCTTTATTTCCAAATTTACCCTCTCTCTATCCACCACCCATTACCCACCATTTTAGTATTTTTCTTTTTGGTTTATTTATTTAAAAATATTAAAAAATAATAAAAAATATATTTTTTTAAAGGAAAAAAATATCTAAAAATAAAGGGCATTTTACAAATAAGTCCATCAATGGGTACTTATTCATAAAGGGGTCCAAAGAATAAGTCTCTTACAAAAAAGTCCACACATGGTCCAGAGGTTTGTAAAAGACTAAAATAGCCCCTCACATTTTAAGATGCTCCAATTTCATATTTAATTTAATATAACCTCAATTTGACCCCAAATTTCACAAATTATTCAATTTTAACCCAAAACACAATTTTCTGGACAATTTCGTCTGTCACCGTCATTGACCGCCGATCTCCGGCGTTGGCTTTTTTTATTTTTTTTCTTTAGCATCTTTTTTCCTCCGTTTAAAGAACAATATTGCTGTGGTTGACAGTAATATTAACAATATTATTGTTAAACACAGTAAAATTAACTATACTACAGTTTAACACAATAATATTTCTATATTAATCTCTAGCACAATAATATTAACGCAACAAAAATCATTATTATTGTGTAATAGAGTAATATTAATATATTGACCGTTCAACAAAGGTAAACATAATAAAAAGCCAAAAAAATAATAATATTACTATTGTTGATAGTAATATTACTGTAACAACAGTAATATTACCGTCAACCACAATAATATTATTGTGTTTACAGTAATATTACAATAATAAACAGTAATATTATTACGTTACTCCACAATAGCGCAAACAAAACAAAAAACCCAAAAGAATAACAATATTGATGTGGTTGATAATAATATTATCGTGTTTACAGTTATTTTAGTGTCAACGAAAGTTATATAATAACGTCGGCTTGTCAACAAATCAAAAAAAAAAAAAATAATAATAATAATATTGTCGTCGACTCTAATTATACCGTCAACAGCAGTACAATTACATAAATGTATTATCAATGGCAGTACTGTACTTATCAGCGACAATATAATTACGTGAATTTACTGTCAGTGATAGTATAATTACAGTTAATGACAACATAATTACGGTCATCGTTTAGCGGTGGGTGTTAAAAAAAAAACACTAAAAAAAGCCAACGCCGCAGACCGGCGGTCAACGCCGGAAATCGGCGGCGGAAAAAACAGACCAGAAAAAAAAAAATCGAAAAAGTCAACGCCGGAGACCGGCGGTGGAAAAAATAGACTCGAAAAAAAAAAATCGAAGAGTCACATAGCAAATGGTGATAAGCGATAATGAGCCACTAACCCAGGAAATATCTCCTCCCAATCCACCAATCATTACATCAAATGACTTCGTCGCTAGTCGGGATTTATCCAACTCCGTTGGGAAGCTCAATACCTTCACAACCGCTAAGCTATCATCAATGGTATCGAAAACCGAGTCGCCGCCAAAGTTTCGATCGGTCCCCGAAAGAAAATACTCTTTCCCGGCTGCCATAGGCAAAGGCGCCGGATTCGGATCAATAACCGGACCCTTAGCCGAAAACAGAGTAACCACCTAGGCAACGCAAAGTCTTATCTCTCTTAAGTCCGAGACCGGCCTGCCATCCTCCGAAGATCGAACCCTCTTTTCCCTCGAGTAAGTGGAAGGAGTACAAGAAATGACGATAGGAGAGGGTAATATAAACCCCATCGACTCCGGTTGATTCCCACCCACCGTCGGCCGCCGCCCACCACCTATGCGCCCGTCGGCCACTCCCGCCGTTGGCACACTTCGAGATCCGCCCACCCCATAAGTTCACGTCCTTTCATTACTCCGATAACTATCCGATCCCTCTCGGTTATCATTCTCCCACCTCGTCGAGGGTTTAACGAACTTCGGCCGAGACGCCGATAATGAGTCCCGCTGACCAACCTTGGCTAATTCTTCATCCCTCATAGCATGGTATTTCTTCAACTCCGAGTAGCTATCCTTTCACATACAAACCACTAGGAAGAGAGAGCCTTTTAAATGAAAAATAAATAAATAATACTAATATAATGATATAATAATATAATAAATTAATAATAACTAAAGGCAAAGAATTAAAAAGGGAAGGAGGTTGTTTCTAAGAAAAATGGTGTCAAGTCTACCCGATGAACTATAGTCTATGGGTCGAACGGTTTTTCAAAAAATCCAATTCCTTCGCACGCCCATTTGATATTCGAGCATCTCTTCCGTCACCGAAACGGGGCAACCTCCATCCCATTTCGGCGAACCCAACCGCTCAACATCTTGAGCATACGAAAACCACATCTTCCAATCGTCCCATTTATAGCTACATTTTAGCAAAAACTTACACGAGGGCCGGGGGTAAAAATGAAAATGCAGCTCTCCTGATAGTAATGGCCTCATGATAAACAAATTATGGAACAATTCGGCGAAAATCGGAACTTGTGCAACTTTCGCTCGATGGCAAAAACCGAACAAATATAGGTGTGGGAGTTAGTTGGCTAATGCAAATACCGGCCCCTCGACATATTTCTACAAGAAACGGATTAGGCGGTAGAGTAAAGCCAACCATGAAAGGGCCGCCATAGAAAGTAAAGAAGCCAACCGGCAGAGCATATCACCTATCACCCTTGGCCGACATTCTAATTTCCACGCCTCCAACGACCCCAAGGCAAGCACGAATCTCCGTCAACTTATCCATAGCAAACAAAGTGTGAAAATCTAACTCCTCCAAGAGCTCCCGAACAAGTCTCTAACTCGACCCAATGGCCTCATCAAGCGTCACCTCTGGCAACTCCTAACTCATTCAAACTACTCCCATAATCACTACCCTTTATCCCCACATCAACCAACTCCAATGATTCCACTGACGGCGACCGCAGCGGGGTAGGTACGAACGACGAGAGTCGACCATGCATTCGGATGAAATGTTGTCGAACAGTTTTCCCCTTCGAGTAATCCGAGCTAAGGACATGAACGCCGTCGCCCTAAGACGAGAGAAACAGACCAATAGACTCAGGTTCTCTTTTTTCGCCGTCGCATTGCGCCTTTTTAATTTCCGCAAGCTGCGATTTGTTCCGAACACATTAATATTTCAAGACCACACCCAATGCTCTGGGTTTTCCAAAACAATTTCCGGATCAACAACGTTGGCCACACCACTAGCCTCAGCTGCGAGAATCGGACCCCTTCTACTTGACGGCTCCTGACCCACGAAGCTAGGAACCGACGACTCCCGGCCCGTCGTTACCCGACGGTTCCCGGCCCACGACTCTCGGACCCGACGGCTCCTGGCCCACGACGCCCAGACCCGACGGCTCCCGACCCATGACGCCCAGACCCGACGGCTCCCGGCCCACGATGCTCAGACCCGACGAATTCTAGCTTGCCAAATCGCTCTCGTCCCACTAAGCTTCGACTCAAACACCCCCGCCCCGTCGCCTTTTGACTCGAAGGGGTTCGACCCGACATCCCCCGCCGCGTCGCATTTTGACCTAAAGGGCAACGAACCGGTCCCTTTCGACCCATATAAGATTGACCAGGGTACCCCTCTCCTCGACTCGGCAAATATTGGCCCAAACCGCCGCCAACCTCCTCATCCCCACCACCGTCTTCCCCCTTCCCACTACCTCCACCAACTCATCACTTGAATCATCCAATAACGTCCAACCCATTCAATTCCAAAAAACAAAAGAAACAATATATATGTATGTAGTAATAGCAAGAGGAAAGGGGAAAGTGTGAAGAACAAAGAAAAGAAAGAGAAGAGAGTGAAGAGGGAAAAGAAAAATTAAAGAAAGAAATAAGATTTTCTCTTACCTTGGTTAAAGTCTACAAAGTGAGAAATTCTCTCTCTACATATATGCTCTCCTTCAAAGCTCAAGTCAAAATGCTACTTAATGCAAGTGCACCAACCACTTGTATTCATACTACTCCCAAGATGGGCCATCCTCCTGTGGCCCATATTGAGAGTGTGGGTCTTAATGATGTGCCTAAGTAGGCTTTTGGCCCAAATAGAGGGAGAACCTACTTAGAGCTAAGATTTAAGCACTATTGTCTCACATCAAAAGTTTACAAGAAACTAGTAGTCAAGTCATCCTATATATACAATGTATGATTCATTTGTTGATCCATCTCTAATTTAGGAGATATTTTAGGCTTTGCAAAGTATCATTTCCAATATATGACTTGAGCGTCGGAGTGTAATCGTCGGGCCCACCCCCGGCTAGTCATTTAGTGTTTCAATCGGTTTTGTAGGATATCAATCGGAGTCCACCTTTTGATCCCCTTCGAAACGTGGAAAATAACCTCTGACATTTTCGTTATTAGACTTGGAGACCGGCTCATTGGGCTTCAAGACCAGTGGGCTGATTCGGTCACTTCGAAGCAGCATCAGTAATGAATATATATGCTACAAGATTAACTCATGATAAAAGGGGGAATAACAATGGCATATTCCCCAAGATTATCAATACTACCCTTAATGATTTATAACCATCTTAACACTAATTTCTCACTTCTCTTGCGCCATTCTATCTTCTAATTTTTCTCTGGATTTGAAAATAATTCTTTCTCTTCCCACTCTGTTCTCTTGTTCTCGCTTCTCCCTCGCCTTTTCACATCATCTCCATTGATTTTCTCTCTTATCTCTTTTCCATGACGGCGGCAAAAAATGGAGGCGCTAGTGGTGGTTTTGGCCCTCTTTCTTGTGTAGTTTTACTTCTAGATCTTTGACACATGGTGGCCCTTGAGGTGGGTAGAAGAGGAGGATGGGCGGTGGTGCTGGTTTTTCAGGCCTTCTTTTTCTTGCGTGGTTTTGATTTTCCAACAGGTGGGTTCGCGGTGACGACATAAGGGGAGGCACTACTGGTTGTTTCGGGCTTCTTTCTCTTGTGTGGTTGGGGTTTTTCCATGGCCGGACTAAGCTCAACAGTGCCTGATTTGGTGGTGCTCTAGGCCGCCATGTGTTTACAAGAGCGGCGCTCGCGCTCCTTGTCACCACGGTGGGAGCCGCTTCAGTCTCTTGTGTGGAACTCTTATTTTCTGGTGCATGTTGATGACTAAAATTTAGTAAATTTACTAGTTGATTAATGTAAATTTAGTAGTTGATACTATATTTTGATAGTTGATTAGTACAATTTAATAGTTAATTATTATGTTTGTAGTAGTTAAGTTAAGTTGTTTTCGCTTTTTTTTTTGTACTTATTTTTGGTTTTTTTGTTTTGCATTTTTTTACGATTGTTTCAGGTTTTGGTGTTGCATTTTGTTGGATATTACTGACGACATTACAGTTGCTTTTGTCACTTTGAAGCTGATTACATTAATCAACTATTACTTTAGTAGTCAATTTCGTTTATCAACTACGGATTTTAAGTAGTCGATTTCATTAATCAACTACGATTTTAGTTCGTAACAATTGGTCGAGCTTTTTCTTGATAACAACATCTTTAATTGCTCCAAAATGCCTCTTCTTCTGTTTGTCTAGCCTTATATCCATATTGATGTGCAATCTATGAATGATGGTTGTGGAATCAATTCATGTTATATCTTCTGGGTTCCACGCAAACACTTCAGCATTATTTTGGAGTAATTTGATCAGCTCGCATCGTATTCATTCTTCTAAATTAGCATCAATTCTTGTAGTGCACCCGAGATGTCAAAGCATCATCTTGATATTCATTAGCTCCTCCCTTGCTTTAACGTGCTATGTTTTTCAACTAGATCCAACCTATCTCACCTCTTACCGCCAAGATCCTCATGAGGTTCTTCGGCTCTCTTGTTTTTTCTCCTTGACTAACAAACTATAGGTAACATGATCTAGATCCTGCTTGGTCTCCTACCAGTTCGCCAACTACCGATCCCACTGAAAATTTGAATTTCATATGAAAAGTAGATGGTATTACCGGAAAATTATTAAGCATAGGCTTCCCCAATATCACATTATAGGAAGAGTTCGCGTCCACTATCAGAAAATTCACTATCCTTATCTTAACAGGAGGTAGATTCCTAGAGCGACAATCAATTTCACCTGACCAACCGGCCGGACTGTCCTGCCATTGAATCCATACAATCGAGTTGAAACATGCATGAGATTCGTATCCAAGTGCATTCGCAGATAGCAATCGTAGAAAAGGACATCAGGTGAGCTCGCGTTGCATTTCATCCATTCGTTGTGCTCCCTTTACTGTTCCTTACGACCCATATTTTTCCGCTGTTCCGCAATTTGAGTCGCGAGGTATGATTCTATAGCTTGCTAGGATTTTATCAGTTCCATTGCCTTGGTGGTTTGGTTGGCTTGTTGTTCCTCAATTCGTCGTGCCCTCGGCAATTATTCAATGAGTTTTCAAGCCTCTTCTTTTTTCTTAACCAACTTCTTTTTCTTAGCTCCAAATGTGTTGAGCGATTAGATCTTGTAGGTCCTTGGATGCCACATTAAATATGTCGGTATGAGTGGTCTAATTTCATGCTCCCTTCATTTGTTTATGCCCCTCGATCCCCACCCCTAGTGTTCATTTTGGCGACACCTTCTCAGAATTCAGATCTAGCACTTCTTTTTGATATTTTGGCGGTGTCTTCCTTTCCAGTTGTGACTCCAACTTTATGGTAACTCCATTGTTCATCATGGCTTCTTGGGGAAACTCAGTGCCTGAACTCAAATTCTTGTTTCCACAGACGGCACCACTTGACAATCCATGTTTTGTACACCCAAGACCTCATTCCAAACATGTCTCCCTATATCGTTGGAAAAATGACCTAACGTCGAAGTTAAGACCGACGACGGTAATCCTACCATTTGAAATTTAAAAAAAATAGAGAAATGGAGAGAGACAATTCGGAATAAGAGTGTAAAATTATTCTTTGTGTATTCAATGTTCAAAACGTGCCTTAATCATTCTCCCAACGTTCCTTTCTTATAGAGGATCTCTAAATAGACATTATTTTTTTGCTTTGGAGTCTCTTTATTTGTCCGAGCTTTGAATCGATTTTTCTGGAAAATATCTCTGAATCTTCGTTCCCAATGACTCTTAATCAGCTGCCCACCTACCACATCCCTACCTTTTACACGCATTTGTTGAGGCATAGTGGCGAGCTCACTAGCTAAGTAGCATGTCTTCCAGAGAGAATCTCTTAACGTGATCTTCTAACTAGCACTTTCCTAATTCACGAACTTCAGGCCTGCGAGTTTTCTATTAGAAGAACTTTCTGGCTCATCTCCGATGCTTTTCTGTGCCTCTGGCCCAATATGGGCCTCGTCGCACCCTTCCTTCACCTCTAAGTTTGGTTTCATAGGTTCGGGCCATGTTTGCCGAACTGAGCCCCATCACATACACTAATTCAAGAATTACCTAAAGACCTCATCATCAGATGTAGATTCTACAAGAAGATGGTACAAGACATCACATACTAAGCTCATGCAAATAAAATATAAATTCTATCCAGATATTTTGATTGAAATGTCAATGGTTGCATCCCATAATAAATACCACAATCGGTCCTTAGGGAAAACGCACATGATGCCGCTTGTGCCCTCAACTTAAGGTGCCCCTGGAAAATGATATAGTTTGAATATATTCATATAAAATTATAATAATAAAAAATACCTCTAATTTTTCAAAGAACTAAAAAATAAAAAATTCATAATCCGATTTTAGTTTGAAACAAGAAGTAACTTCCAAAATTTCCATTCACAAAAGTAGAACATGTGTACGCTGAGGAAAATAATTTTTATTTATTTTATTTATACAAACAAATTTATATAAATAAACACGCGCACATTACCTTTTCGCTTCCAATCACCGCCAAACATACTCGCATATATAATTAATTTAAATAGCATACATAAAATCATTACAGCGTGCTTGCAAAATTATATCAAATAATAAACATGCTGAACGAACGATTCACATAAACACATAATCAAACATACAGATTCATGTGATTCGATAATAATTAACATACACTAATCTCAATAATATATATTAACAAGGGAAAACGAGCCCATACCCTTGAAGCGTGAATCGAACGAAGACTCCAGAAGATGGCTAGCTGCTCTTCCCACTCCTACGGATCCAACAAGTGGTGGTGGTTTAGCGGATCGAAACAGTTTTCTAATATGAAATTTCATGCCTCCTCTTCCGACTTCAATATCTCCATGACTGTTGACTGGGTACACAATTCCTAATGTGAGGTTGTAGATCCATGAGTCGTGAAGCTGCTGCCAAAATTTCACATCCATCCGATCAATGGTTGATTTTGTGGAGAATTTTATCCCAGAACTGCGCAGAAAATCCGAGTGCATATTTGCAGGATTGCCTTCTCTTAGCACCGGCTTGTGGCGGCGCGTGGAGGTGCGTGAAGACGACCCTAGTGGCGGCGATGGTGGCAGAAGAACCTTCCTCCTCTTAGGTTTCACCTTGTATATTCAACCCACTATCCACGCAACACTAAATACGATTGGTTAAGTACAATGAAGAAGAATGAGGGTAACAAAAAAATGCCAATGCGGCGGCGACTGGCGGCATCACGACTGCTGGTGGTGGAGGTAGGGTTTCGGCTGCAAGGTTGGCAGCTGATCGAGGGAGAGAGGCTAGGGTTTCATTCTTGTGTTGTATCTTGTGTGTCTTTCACAAGACATATAAATCCTATTTATATGCTCTTTCTGAAAAATCCTAACAGGCTTAAGTTGGGTTAGGCCCAATAGCTAATTAAGCCCACTCTCTTTCTCGGCTCGTTTCTAACAAACGAATGCTCGCAAAAATATAACAATTATATTTTGATGACGAGCACTAAATTCTCGTTGATACAAGTACGACTTTGCAATTGACCAATTTTTGAAATTGGAAACCCTAATTTAGGACCTGCCTAATCGGGAAACTTCCCAATTTAGAATGTTCACTAATTTTTTGTCGAATTATTTTCTTCTATTTGTTCTTATCTGTAATTAATAATTACGAATGTTGGACTCAATCGTATTGACCTCCAATTATACTAAGATTAACTAATTAATTTTAGCTCGTTGCATTTAAGGATCTGAAGCACACGAGAAGTGTGACCGTCGATGGTTCAGGTGTAAGCTAGCCGTGGGCCCACAACACATTGTGGTTTAAGCTCGTCCATAGAGTTATAATTAAGATGAAATTAATTTCCCTTTAATTGCCCAAGGAATCAAGATTGGCACCTAGCAACTACGCATCATGATTCTGTAGGTACAAATGAAGCGGTTGTAAGAACCGTGTGATATAGTTCACGTACAGTACGATCCCTTCGATACATATATCCCGATTGAACTAGAGGCATTGGTTCATCGAGATCTCTTTATGAGTTCAATATTTGCGAGGACGTTCTTTATTACATAATCCGTTCGTGTTTGACTTAGAGAAACACATTTCTCTAATCACGACGCTTTCAGCTGTGGACACAGACTTCATGGACTATAAATTGCAAGAACACACAGGATATCCATGACTCATCAAGCGATCGAATCTCCTACTACAATGCACAGACCTCCCACTAGATTTCGGACTCCACGAGCATTAGCCCTTAGATCGGTCCCCGGTGGGACTCAGGGATAGGTCACGATACAGCTGGTCCTCTAGTGAAGTCAGGATGATGTCTGTCTCTTAATGATTAATGATGTACAACTATTTCATAGAAACCTCTACTCGATACTGCTTAAAAATTACAAATACTGCTCTACTAGTTTATAAATTAGTCCTCACACATAATTAAAGTTATATGAAGGTTAAGTTGAATGTCGATTTTATACCTTTTCAGGTGTCCATATACGTAAAATTTGTCAAATTTATTTTTCGTGTCATAAAATTAAATATTTATGCAAAAAATGACCAAAAAATACTATATTTGTGAAGTTATTGCATGTAAAACTGAAACATGACAAGTTAAAGGAATTAAATCCCTAAATATGTTAACATAGAGGTCAAAATTACACTTTTCCGATATAAATTTTCTCACGTCACTGAAATTTCTCACAAAGTCCAAATATATTTGCTTTGATACTTGCCTTGTTTTAAAGTAACATTGTAAGAGTTAATAATGTGTTTATAAAAGTGGTAAATTTACAAGACACCCCTTATTTTGGACTTATATAGGTAGAGATCCTAGTTGCTAGATGAATATAGGCATCGATCCTTTGACAAAAAAAAATAATATAAATAAAATAAAATAATTAGTATATAGACATAAACACCCTCAATTAATAAAAAAACAAATCTCATATATCACTTCATCTCTCTCCAATCTCAAGTTTCTCCACCCTATATTTAATCCCTCATCTCTCTCTCCCTTTGTATCTCATGTCCGTCTCTCTCTTGTGCTTCTCAGTTTTTTTACTATTTCTTTTTCTTTATTTTTTTTTATGAATAAATATTATAGAGAAGGAAAAGAAAATGATGTTTTTAGATTATGAGATGATTTGTTGGTGAAAGATTTAAAGAGGATAACAAACATCCCTTCCCCCCTCCCAAAAAACTATCAGAAATTCAAAGCCCTAGCCAAAATTCGCATTAAGTCTTCCGTATGTAGAACTTTCCCATCGTTTGTTGTTAGCAATTTTCGTTCGCAGGTTTGTTTAACTTCGTTTGTTGTTTGAAGAATTGAGTTTGGTGTTGAGATTCAATTCCTCTGGCTTACAATTTGTAAGGTGTGTCTTAAGTTACATTTTTACAAACACTTTGTTTAATGTTTTTGCTGTTTGCAATGTGTTCCATAAAAAAATTTTTTGTTGATGTTTTTAATGATGATGGTTTTTTTTTTCAGTTTGCTGTTTGTATTTGGCGAAGTCATCGGTAGTTTATTGCTTGCAATCCAATAATGCAAGTTCTGTTGATTGTTTTTTTTACAGTTTGTTGTTTGTATTTGGTGAAGTCATAGGTTATTTTTTGTTTGCAATTCAATAATGCAAATTCTGGATTTTTTTTTTTCAGTTTGCTGTTTGCATTTGGCGACATCATAGGTATTTTGTTGTTTGCAATTCAATAATACAAATTCTAATTTTCAGTTTGCTATTTGCAGTTCACGGAGTCATACGTGTCGGAGTTCACGGAGATATATGCGGTTGTGCGACGGCGATGGCGTTTTTAGAGTAAGAGTTTGTATAAAAAATAGTAATTTTTTTTTTCAAATTAATTTAATTTTTTAGTTAATATTTGGAAGAGAGATGTTTGGGAATTTGTTTTGGCAGAGAGATTTTTTGGGAGTTGATTTGATTTGACTTAAGGGTATTTTTACCTTAATAAATATTAATAATTTATTAAAATATGGAGATTTTGCCATGGATTTATAGACATAAATTATAATATAGAGGGACCTATAGCAAATTGACCCTTGTAAAAGAGTAGTAATAACTAAAAACTTTAAATGACAATGGAGGAGGTGTCACATATTGCATATTTTGGATTTTTTTTTGGTATTTTACCAATATGTTCTCATTGTAATTTACAAAACTAACCCACAGGCGACAAAGTCCTAGGTAGATTACTGATAGGTTGGAACTTGTCACCAAGTTCTAAATATTTCTAAGAGTTCTATTAAACCTCTTGTTTACACGTACCTTTTAGACTATAACTAGAATATGAAATGCTCTATAGAAGCATTTTCAATCGTATTAGATCAATCCTACCATCAATTAGGGAGGTAAAATATTATATATATATATATATATATATATATATATATATATATATATGATAATATTTATTTGTAAAGCAAGAAGTAAACATGTAAACATAGTAAAACCCATCGGCTAGGTATATCAAAACAAAAATTTCGTGACAAAGGGTCATATAAATATGATGCATTTGAATAGTTAGAAAGTAACTGTCGCAGCCATCAAGTACTGAAGAAACAAAATTCTTTCACATCTTTAATACAAAGTAAAACTCTTTTCTTCATTCAAGAATTGTTATGTTATCAGATATATATAAAACTATATTATATATTTTGTGGCCAAGTAAGCATAAATATATTTTTGCCCAAGTGGTAAGCCTCGCCGATTTTACTACAGCAGCAAAGCTACTGAGAGTTTTTATCATGATTATTAAAGAATTATTTTATGTTTTCCTCCATCTATGTACTTTTCACCGATGGAGGGGCTTTCAAGATTACTGCAATAGAACGCCCCTCCATCTATCCACCTTTCTCTTCTCTATGCCGATCGATATCTATCTAATTATAAAGAACTACGATTCAACATTATAGAAAATGTAACACAAGTTGCCGAATTCCGAGTTCGAGTTCTGCCTTTAGTCACTTTGATAATCATAAGTACATGCCCTAATAGTCCTTAACCTCGACTCTAAACCGTAACAACTTGAAGTCTTCAAGAGGCTTCAGAGTAAAGGCGTGGGAAACGATAGAGGTCAAATTGTTGAATGATATGCACTGGCAAACAGTTATTTTCCAATTAACAAAATGAAAAAAGAAAAACAAAATTGTGATAGAGAAGAAGAAATAGAGAAAAATGAATTTAAAGAAATAAAATGAAACGAGTATTGGTGGCAGCATGACAAAGATATGTAGTGGACTAGGTTGTCTTCTTAATGGCTTTCTATTTGAAATTAATATATGCTTAGGTTAATATAATATATATTATATTTTAAGATTAATTTGGGTTTTAAGATGTTCATACACTAGCAAAATTATAAAATTTTATGTTCCCTCACCTGCCCATTTGGACCCTAATACAAGATATCTCTATATTAAAGGGTTTTGTTCCTCCTCTAATTTGTCGTCGGAGCTTCTACGTCGGGAAAATCATCCTGGCGTTCAGGGGCGGTTCACAGGAGAGGCGAAGTAGGCAGTCGCCTAGGGCCCCGGACTTTTGTAACAAATTAGAGCCCCCAAATTTTTTAATACCCTTTAGATATTAGTATTTATTCAAAAAAAATATATTATATATATAATCATTGAGAACCTTAAGTTATAAATAGATATTGATTAACGATTTTTACTTGTTTCTATAATTCATCTAATCATGGGACCCCAATTATTAAATTTATAGTGCATTAGGTATTTATGTTTATATATTTACACTTGTTTTAGTCCAACATAATGAAAATTATCCTTAAAAAAAATCGGTGGCGGCCCCCGAACCCCCGGAAACTATAACATCACTATATCAAAAACTTATAACCTTGCCTCTGGCTATTATATATACCTTACAAAAACGAGTTAACCTAGAGTTTATCATATTTTTATTTTTTTTAACGTAGACAGTAGAAAGGCCCCATTTTTCAACCTTCTTCAAATCTCGCCTAGGGCCCCCCAAATCTCAGGAACGGCCCTGCTAGCGTTGCAGGTACATCGGCGAATCAGGACTCCAATGAGTTTGGAGGTTGATCTAAAGGAGCATGGCTGATGCGACTCTCGTCATCATCTTCTCAAAGGATCAAGAACAAATCAGAATGCTTTTTGCACAAGGCATGGCAAGCATTTTTCTGTGCTTTTCCACGAAGTGAACGTACTAGGGCATTGATGCACAATTGCTCTCGGGATCCTAATACCACGGTTTTGGGCCTGATTTTCATCATATTTAACTCGTTAAACACGTTATACCCATGCACATATTGAATGTACTCACTGCTCGACAAAAAAATTGCTTCGTTAATCAAAAAGGTTATCAAGACCCACATGATGAACACTAATGTATGAGAACAAGCAAACTCAATATCAAAAAATCATCATCTATGAGCCAAAACTGAAACAACATCTCAATCAAATTGCCTTACTCTCCTCCTTTCTAGGAAAAAAAAAACAAAAATCAAAGAACATCAATAAATAAAGTAATACATACTGATGTATCAGAAATAATTATTACCAAAGAATATTAATTCCCGATCAACAAAAAGTTTCAGAATGTGATATACATATTTTCCAGGACTTCTAAATTTGATTAAAATAAAGAAATATGTCTCAGCTACTTGTAAGTGTTGTCCAAGTCCACAATGATTTCAACCCAGCTATTAAGGAGTCAAACCAACAACGAAATTAAAAGCTCATCTTTTAAGTCAGCCCAGATCTGGACCGTTGAATCTGGTGGATTAATCTCATCCACTTGTCCCTTATATTTATATCTCCTCTTCTCATTTCTCAGCATCTTCTTAACCTAAACATAACCGCTGCTGCTCTATCTGCTCCCCGATTCTCTCGTCGGATAAAATGAAAGACTGCTATCTTTGCTCAATTTTTTTGGGAAGGATTAGTTACTCCAGGGCTATATATTTCCATCCTCTCTCTATAAGAAAAACACGACTGAGATTCTATAGACCCCTCTGTTAAACACTCTTCCCCAATCTCGTTTGTTTGTGGAAACATTTTTGTGTGATCGATTGGAGCTGTGTGTATGAGTGAGCGTTGTGGGTTTATACTGTGAGTTCATCTTCTATGAGTTTCGTGTTGGTTAAGGGTGGTTTGGGTCTGAGTGCTGAGACAGTGAGGGCTCAGACATATTTGGGCTTCTGTTCGTTGTTTGGGTCAAGTTTCGGTGGCTGACGTGGCTGCAACTTACGGGTCTTGGGCGTGGACATCTGGAAAAGACAGGACTGAGCCGGATCTATGTCTTCAATGCAGATCTTTTTTCGGATCTGTTGGGTTAGCAAGTTTTTTCTTATAATGGGTAATTTTATTATTATTTAATATTTGGAATTGCTTTGTACTCCTTAATCCCATTCCCCATAGGATTTTCATATGTATCCATCTTGATTTGTATGGTTTGTAATCCTATTGTGTTCAACGGGTACCTAACAGTGGTATCAGATCAATAGTTGATTGTACCCGTTGAACTGGCGTACAAAACCTTACCATGGGTTTTGCTTAGGTATTGTATTCTAAACCCTCTATGACTGGTTATTATTTTTCTGTTTATTAGTTGGTTGCGATTCTGGATCTGTATGTCCACCTTTGTTACTTGTTGGATCTGTGTGTCCATTTAGGTTAATTTAGTTGCTGAATCTGTGTGTGCTAAATTCTCGTTTATTTATTCCGTTGCTTATTTAAACTGTCTAAATGATACCACACAGTCACACACACACACACACACACACACACACACACACACACACACACACACACACACACACACACACACACACACACACACACACACACACATATTTGCGAACTGGTTTAACCTCTTTCTCTACACAAAAACCCAGCTTGCGGGAATCGCTAGTGTTTCCAGAACTGGTTGGGGTAGGTGAGGGAGGACTACCAAGTCTTCGTTGTGTGTTTTATTTCAATTTTGGTTCGTTTACTTGCGCAATCGTTATTATCTATCGTGTTGTGTGTTCTGGAGAATGGCCTTTATGACTGCTTATTTTGTGGCTCCTTTTGATGGAAGATGTGATTTTTCAATCTGGCAACAAATAAAAATTATTTTAGTCCAAGAAAATTGCTTTATAGCTATTTCTTTGGAAGATGTGTTTATGACTAATGTCAGACCTAAAGAATTTGATGAACTTGCTTATGCCTCTAGTATTCTGAATTTAAGTGATTAGAAAAGTAGGAAAGCATGATTCTGCTAGAAGTCTATGGGATAAGTTGGAGGAACTTTATACTGAAACTTCCTTGCCTTCAAAACTGTTTTTGCTAGAATTTTTTTTTTTAGATTTAAACTTGATTTGAACAAAGAGATTAATGCCAACATCGATCAGTTTACAGAACTTGTTCAAGATATTTAACTAACTGGGGATAAAAATACTGATGATTATACTCCAATTGTTCTTTTAAATGCCTTACCAGAGTCTTGCAATTATATAAAATCTGCCATTAAATATGGTAGGGACTATGTGACTCTTGAGGTTGTGATAGATGCTTTGAAAAGGAATGAGTTGGATTTAAAAGTGAACAAATGAAACAAATCTTTTGGTGCGGTAAACTTTGTGAAATGAGAGCAACAAAATCGTTTTCAAAACAAAAACACTCATTTCAATCAAAATGGTCAAAGTTCTTCAAATTTTCAAAACAAGAAAAAGGGCAAGTGGAATGGTAAGTATAATGTGAAATATACTAATCCTAGGAAGTTCTATAATTGTGGTGATTCAAACCATTTTTCTAATGCGTGCCCTTAACCCAGGAGGGATCAGAAAATTGCTCATGGTAATCAAGTTTATGATAATATTGGTGATGTATTTACGCTAAATGATATGCATGATTCTGTGAACTCTGTGTAGGCCTCTCTTAGTGAGAATGAATGGCTTCTTGATTCTGCATGTTCATACCATATGACTCCACGTAGGGAAGTTTTTTGTGATTATGTGCAAATGAAAAAAATGTGGTGTCACTTTAGCTAATGGCACTAGGATAGTTGTGAATGACATTGGAACTGTATGCTTAAAATTTGAATCTGGATATGTGTTAACCTTGAAAAACGTGAGGCATGTTCCTAGCTTAAGTCATAACTTGATTTCTTGTGCTATGCTTGAAGATGATGATTTTCGTGGGGATTGGGGAGATGGTTGCATGAATATTATAAAGGGTAGTCGTTATTTGTTTAAGGCTTTGAGAAAGGAAAATATGTATGTTTGTTCTGTTGAATCATCTGCATCTGTGAATGTTGTCCAAAATAATTTATCTGAATTATGGCTTAAACGGCTATGTCACATGAGTAATAAAGAACTTCGTATATTGCATAAAATTCAGTATTTTGGAAATAATAAACTGTCATCTGTGAGTCTATGTGATTCATGCATTCTAGGTAAACAAACGCATGTTCCGTTTCATAAATACCCTTCCCCTAATCCATCTAGATGCACATAAATCATAGAGTGTATTCATGCTGATGTGTGGAGTCTCGTCTGTGTTCCTACACATGGTGAGAATCATTATTTTCTGTCTATCATTGATGATTATTATCGTAAAGTGTTTGTTTTCCTATTAAATCATAAATCTAATGTATTTGACAAATTTAAATCCTGAAAATGTTGATTGAAAATGAAACTGGAAAACGGATAAAAACACTAAGGACATATAACATAACTGAATTTTACAACCTTGAATTCGATTTTTTGTGTTCTGGATTTAGAATTAGAAAGCAAAATCTGTTGTGCACACCCCACAACAAAATTGTGTGGCCGAACGAATGAACAGAACCCTTCTCGAAAGAGTAAGGGCTATGTTAACTAGTTCTGGACTGCCAAAATTGTTTCGGGGTGAAGCAATTTTGACTGCTACTTATTTGATTAATTGTTCTCCATATGTGCAACAAAATGACGACGTATCTGAATCTGTGTGGTGTGGTAAGAAAGTAGATCTGTCAAACTTGCATGTTTTTTATTGTGCTGCTTTTGTTCACCATGAAGGTGATAAACATGAACCCCGTTTTGTGAAATGTGTTTTCTTAGGTTACCCCGATAGGGTTAAGGGGTATAGGCTTTGGTTAAAAGGGCACTTTGGTTATAAAACTATAATTAGTAGGGATGTTATTTTTAATGAATATGAATTTCCTTGTCTTGTTGTCCCTAATGTGGTTTTCCATCAATCTACTCCAAATGAGGTAGAGTAATTGCCTATTAAATCTGATGATGTGAGTGATTCTAAATTATCTGAAAATCTGCAAGATCAAACTGTTGAAACTGATTTGCCTAATGTGGATGGTCTGTCTGATTATCATCTTGCTAGAGATAGACCTAGACGTGAGCATACTAGGAAACCTAAACACTTTGATGATTTTCACCTTGGCTCACATGTTTTCAATGTGTTTGAATCATTAGATGGAAATGAGCCTAAATCGTATAACTGCTTTGAAATCTGATAAATCTGCCGAATGGTTAAATGCAATGAATGATGAAATGAACTCGCTGCATCTTAACCATACTTGGATACTTGTGCCTAAACCTACTAATTTTTCTATGGTTGATTGCAAAGGGCTATTTAAGGTAAACAAAAAACGAGGTAGATTCTATTAGATATAAAGCTAGGCTTGTGGCTAAGGGCTTTAATCAAAAAGAGGGTGTTGATTACACCGTGATTTTTTTCCATGTTGTTAAATTCACTACTGTGCGTATTATGCTTGCTCTAGTTTCTATGTTAATTGGGAATCGAAGAAAATGAATGTTAAAACTGCGTTCTTGCAAGGTCAATTAGATGAGACGATCTATATGAAATATCCCGAGGGATTTATAGATCCAAATAAAAGGGAACATGTGTGTTTACTTAAAAAGTCTTTGTATGGCTTGAAACAATCTCTTAGGCAATGGATTAAGAAATTTGACTCTTGCATGCTTTCTATGAAATTTAAACGAAGTGCTCATGACCCATGCCTTTACTTTGTGGAGAATGTTTATGTTCCTATTTTTTTTTATTAATTTTGTGATGATATGCTCCTAATTAGTCCTTTCTTAAAATCCATTGATTAAATCAAAAAAATGTCTAAGTGAACAATTTGATATGAACTACTTATGAGATGCCAAGAAGATTCTTGGAAATAATATTGATAGTGACCATAGAAATCACACCTTATTTCTGAATTAGATTTCTTATGTTGAAAAGATATTGGAAAAATTCTTTATCAATTCTGCTAAAATCTGCTTCTATGCCCTTAGCTGCCCATTTTTTGGTATGTAAGACTCAGTCTCCTTCTGCTGAATCTGAAATAAATGATATGCAATATGCGCCTTACTCCAATGCTATTGGATCTGTCATGTATCGTATGGTTTATACTCGGCCTGATATAGCATATGCAATTAGTTGTTTAAGTAAATATATGTCTAATCCCGGTATGCCCCATTGGGAAGCGCTTAAATGGCTTCTTCGTTATTTGAAAGGTTCGTTGAACTTGGGATTGGATTTTTCCAAATCTAATAAGGGTGTTGAATTAATCGGATATGTGGATTCTAGTTTTACTGATGATAGAGAAAATAGGAAATCAACTACTTCTTATGTTTTCACTTTGTGTGACTCTTGCATTAGTTGGAAATCTCAGTCGCAAGGTATGGTAGCTTTCTCTGCTACTAAATCGGAGTACATTGCTGCAACCGATGCCATAAAAGAAGCCATTTGGCTTAAAGGGCTTCTACAGGAAATTGGTTTTTTAAAGGGAGAAAGAATTGTCTATTCAGACAGTCAATCAGGTATTCAATTGTGTAAGAACCGATTTTCCACGAGAGAACTAAACACATAGAGGTTAAGTACCACTTTATTCGTAACATAGTTGAACGTGGCATAATTAGAGTTGAAAATATCCCATTCAGATTTAATCCGGCTGATATGGGTACTAAGTGTTAGGATAGTAGGTTAAAAGTCTCATTTTTAGCTACATAATTTTAGTATTGAATTAATAAAATAGTATATTATCATTTTACGAGAATATGCACAAGGGTATTCAATGCATTTAATTGATTGTTTGTCAATCAATTAAAAGCATAAGTCTAATTTTCTAATAGTATTCGAGATGGTGTGCTACGGCAAACAGAAAGATCATTTCGAAAGTTCGTTTAGAATATAAAGATAAACGTTCACAATCTAGATGGAAATGGACTAACCATTGGTAAAAGATTGTGGCACAATATTTAAGTGATTAGTCTTGATCACAGTAAACAGAGACTAATTTTTGTAGTAATTGTTTTGACTTATTGTGCTAGCACACCCGGCATGTGTTGAACCGAACAAAGTGAAATAATTGTTTCATCACTGTTCATAAATGAAACTGTATTATTTGTAGTTGACAGTAAATTACTTACTCTCTTAATCCCTAGATTATTAACATACACATTTAATTGATGATCTCTACTTTGATGTCACAATGGGAGAGATTCCTATATTGAGTCAAATGGCCCCCGGTGCGTTGGATAGATACATTAAGAATTAATAGGTGGAAATTAATTATCAAAAGGAATCCACATCTCTGAAATATGGGATTGATAATAACCCTTGAGTAGCTTATAAGATTTGTTTATGCCAAGTTCTGGCCAGGTGGATTTCGTATCCAGCATACTGAAATAAGTTAAGCGGGTAAGACTCATGAAAAGAAACCATTTAATATATTTAGCAGTGAATAAATTATTTGGTGGTTATAAGATATCTTAATGTGAGGAGAATCTAAGTAATGATCGACCGGAGCTCAAATGTAATATTTGAGAATATAAACGGGAGTTTAATAATTATTTGGTAGTGGAAAATAAATAATTATTTAATGATTAATTAAATGAATTCTTTTAAGAGTTTGGATTTAATTAATTATTAGTTGCCCGATTTATATTTTCTCCTTTAGTCCCTATTATAGCCCAAAGGATTTTCTAATTAATCGAGAAAATAATGTTCAACCAATATTATATATTGGAATTAATATAGCCGAAGATTAAGTCCCAATTGGATTGCAATTTTCGACTTTATAGAGTTATAAGAGTGGGATTTGTTTCCATGTAATCCTCTCTATGTGTGACTCTAATTTCTTGTGCTATATATAATAGAGATTATGTTGATGAGAGAGATGAATAATGCTACATGCACGCCTATTTCACGTTGGAGATAAAATATTTTTCTCTTCTTCTTTTCTCTCTACGTTTCTCGATTATAAGTCTATATTTCTTCAAGTACAAGTCCACCCTTGTAGAAGAATTATTAATCAAATATATACAATAGAAGATTATAGGTTTTTAGAGCAAATTATTATTCCCGAAATTTCTGAGCAGTCCTGCGAAGAAATTCACCATAAATGAACCTTTTATCCGTTAGGCTTGAAATTTATACAGTAGCTTCCTAACCTATAGTAATATAACTTGTCCGAAGGGTTTCTCCATCAGATCAACCATCTCGGAGATATCGGTCAAGGAAGAGGGATGCGAATTGCTGGACAACAGTTTTTCGGGGATTGAAGGCTTGGTGGGGATCCTCGTTCGTGCGCCGAAGATAGAAACGAATCTACTCGCGAAAACTATAAGTTGCTAGATTAGATTTATTCCGATTTAAACAAATCTCATCAAAGCATGTTAATAAAATTAAAACCTGTTAATCTAGAACCTCTTGCGAATTTTCATTGACTCATGGGCTTCACATCCCAACACTAAGTGCCTACCCATCGAAAATTCAGATCTTGCTTGGAGAATCTGAATTTCGAGACTAAAGGTTGATTTACTTTATGTATTTCATTTTTTTTATTGCTTTCGTAGCGTAATTTTATTTTATGCAAATAAAATACTTACCAACTCTTTTTCGTTAGTGCAGGTACATTTACCCGGTTATGATGAACTCCAAACTTTTCCAGTATGTCCCAATGACCTTTTGGGCTCAGATGGAGATTGTTGGTTCTATGAGCCCAAATGTTTTTTAAATGAATAGGACCCAAGTCCACAATAATTACAACCCAGCTATTAAGGAGTCAGCTCAACAACGAAATTAAAAGCACAACTTTTAAGTCAGCCCAGATCTGGATCGTTGAATCTGGTGGATTAATCTCGTCCACTTATCCCTTATATTTATATCTCTTCTCCTCACTTCTCAACATCTTCTTAACCTAAATATATCCGCCGCTGCTCTATCTGCTCCCCGATTCTCTTGCCGGATAAAATGGAAGACCGCTATCTTTACTCGATTTTTCCGGCGAGGATTAGTTACTGCATGGCTATATATTTTCATCCTCTCTTTGTGAGAAAAACACGACTGAGAGATTCTATAGACCCCACCCGTTAAACACTCTTCCCCAATTTCATTTGTTTGTGGAAACATTTTTGTGTGATCGATTGCAGATTTGTGTGTGAGTGAGTGTTCTGGGTTTATACTGTGAGTTCATCTTCTCTGAATTTCATGTTGGTTGAGTGTGGTTTGGGTCTAAGTGCTGAGACAGTGAGGGTTCAAACATATTCGGGCTTCTGTTCATTGTTTGGGTCAAATTCCGGTGGTTGACGTAGCTGCAGCTTAAAGGGTCTTGGGCGTGGACAACTGGAAAAGCGAGGACTAAGCCGGATCTAATTCTTCAACGCAGGTCTTTTTTATGATTCGTTGAGGTAGTAAGTTTTTCTTATAATCTGTATTTTATTATTATTGAACATTTAGAATTGCTTTGTACTTCCTAATCCTATTCCCAATAAGATTTTATTTTGTATCTATCTTGATTTGTATGGCTTGTAATCCTATTGTGTTGAACGGGTACCCAACAGTAAGAGTATGCAGATTATGCACAAAACCATACTCATATTGGAAATCTTTGAACTTTAATTACTAAAAGATAAGTATATAGTTTCATCAAATTCCATTCTCCATAAAAGGACGAGATGTTACACATTTCATATTTTGGATAAAGTTTTACAGTATTTGGCTAATATGTTCTCATTTTAGTTTAAAGAACTAGCCACGGACGACAAAGTCCTAAGTAGACTACTGGTAGGTAGGAACTTGTAACCAAGTTCTAAATATATCTATTGTCGTCTTTATTTATGCATAGATATAGACCACACAGTTATATCAAAGTACAATGAATTGATCTAGGAGAATCACGAGTTAAATCATTAAATATAATAACTATTAAATCAGTTCCTAGTTGACGAGCTACACCAATAATTAAGATCGTGACCTTTTCCATTTGAGACTAGCACTTAGTGTATGGGACTTGAGTCTCATCAGCTACAATGTAGAGATATTGACATACATAAGTGAGCACTCAAAGTCGATGAGCTTAATGAACTCCCTCGTCCTAGAATCTCTAAGTGGTTGCCAATAATCGAGTAGATGTTCTATGATTATAGTTGTACACTACTAGTCCTTAGGACCTAATAGATCACTACGACTTCATTAAATGACCAACTTTGTTGACATGTTACCGAGTCTCACTGAAGACTGCTCTAATGGCCAACCTTCGCACGATCTGAAATCTAGTGGTGGTCGTGCTTTGTAGTTAAGGATTTGACCGAGTGCTCAATTGCATGGATGTCTTGTTCGTTCTTCAAGTATATAGTTCAAGGAATCTTCAGCTGAAGTAGAAAGTCAGGTGATAAACGAAAATGGTTTCTCTGAAGCACACACAAATGTACTTTGTAATTTAGTCGAACAATATTTTGTAGAATATTATTTCTCTAATCCCATGAATCTGGGAGTGCCTCTCATTCAATATATACAGGAAAATAGTAAACAATGTAGTTTAATGCTAGAGGGAAACTACCTATCAAAACGTATCTAGAGTTTGATTCGTAATAGAATCCTACGAGATCTAGGAGAATGTAATGTAATCTAACACCCCGCCGCAGTCGAAATGGGGCCGGAGCAGATGTTGAGACTGGACAAAAACTCATGAAAAAGGGCCGTGGGTAGGCCTTTAGTAAAGACGTCTGTAAATTGGAAACGTGACGGAATGTGGATGACATGTACGAGGCCGAGTGCGACTTGATTGCGAACAAAATGAATGTCCATTTCCACATGATTGGTGCGTTGATGATGAACTGGATTGCTGGTGAGATACACTGTGGAAACATTGTTGCATTAAACGAGAATGGCTTTGGTCGGGGTGCAGTGAAGGTCGACCAACAGTTGACGAAGCCAGATGGTCTCGGCAACAACATTAGCCACAACTCAATACTCAGCTTCGGCACTAGACCTAGACGTGCAAGTTTGGCGTTTGGAGGACCATGAGACCAACGAGCTGCCGAGAAAAACGCAGTAACCGGCTGTGGAGCGACGAGTGTTACGACAACCACCCCAATCAACATCCGAATAAGCAGTCAAAGAGAGATCCGATGAGGCAGTGATTGATAGGCCGAGATGCAAGGTGCCGCAAAAATAGTGCTAAGTGCACTATATGTGGCGAGATGAGGCGTGCGAGGATCATGCATGAAGAGACAAATTTGTTGTACTGCATAGCTGATATCCGGGCGAGTAAATGTGAGATACTGAAGAGCGCCGGCAAGGCTGCAAAGTAAAGTCGGGTCGTCGATCGAAAGACCCGTGAGAGCGTCGGATGAGAGCTTGGGCGAAGTGTCTACGGGTGTTATGCATGGCTTGTTGTTAAGTGTATATTTTTACACTTTATCGTACCTTTTTATTTGAGCTTTTGGTGTGTTTTAACGATAATTGGTGCTTAAAAAGTTGATTTATTGTATTTTAGGTACAAATTGAAGAATTGGAAAAGTATGGGGTCAAAACTGCAATTTTGGAGAAAATATGGGCCAAAAGTGAAAAAATCAAAATTCTAAAGATTTAAAGCTCGGACGGCCGTCCGAGTTTTAGTTCAAATTGTGGGAGGTCGTCCGAGACTTCGTGCATGGCAGCGCAGTAAAGGGATTTTAATTGCACAAGGAAACTGCCTTCTTCCCAAAGTTTTTCATCCTATATAAGACCAAGCCAAGCACACAATTGGGGATCCATCTTTTACGCAATTTCAAAAGCAACAAAGCAATAACGAAGAAGAAGAATTCGAAGACTCCAAGCATAGACTTATCGTTTATGTTTAATTTTATTTGCGTTTTTCCTTTAATCATAAGTAGCTAATTTTCTTATTTTTAGGATTTTATTTGGAAGCCTATGTGGGATTTATGAACCCAATTTTATGATTTTAAGCAAATTTTAATTCCAGATTATTTCTTCTACTTGTTTTATTAAGTGCATGAACTTGATCAACTTATGTGCTTTTATGTTATTGTTAATCGCATGAATCGGAAGATCAGGTTAATAATTAAAACTGTGGTAGAACAGCCTTTGTGGTATTAACATAAGAATATAGTTAATCTTTTAGGTAGCCATTATTGAGATTTGTGCTTAATGCTGTGTTCTAGAATTAATTGCATAGGAATATAGTAATTGAATCTAGAGTATTAGAATCGTAATACACGCGGAAGCGGGTTATGATTATTTTAGCATCTCAGGTTAATAATCCGGGTTAATTACTTGCATACTTGAAGCAATTGGGGGAATAATAATCACATAGGGGGAACAATAAAATCCTAGGCTTGTCTACTTTGATTAATCTTTGTGTTTAAATTGCATACTTGCTATTGTCTTTTTAATTTGCTTTTTAATTTATTTTTAATTTAGTTAATTCTCTCCAAAGTCGACTGTGTAGGGTGGGCTTGATAGCAATTGGTAGAACTTAACATCTAGGATTAGATAATTAAATATTCCCTGTGGGTTCGATATCCGGACTTTTAGTCCACTATATTACTTGTACGATACGTGCACTTGCGTGTAGGTTATCAGCCAACAAGTTTTTGGCGCCGTTGCCGGGGAATATTTTAATTATTTATTTTATTCTAGCTCTAAATTTGAACAATTTTCACGATTCACCTATTTAATTTTTGTTTTATTTTATTTTTCTTTTAGGTACTGTGTATGCGTAGGAGGCTCAATCTTGCTAGAGAACCGTTTGATCACGAAATCGAACGTACTTTTCGAGCCGCTAGGAGACTTCAACGCGAAAACAATATAACGGAGGACGAAGAACGCAGGGCAGAGGGCAATTTACTCAATGCCAACGGAAACCAAGTCCAAGACCCACCCCCTCAACTTCCATTACAGCCAGCAGCTAGGCCACGGGCACTTCAGGACTACATAATCACACCTCTCGACGGATTCCGCCCGAGCATCCAATATCCACCTATTGAGGCACACAATTTTGAGATCAAGCAAGGCCTATTGACGATGCTCCAAAATAACGGGCTATTTAGTGGATTGGCGGGTGAAGATCCTCATCTTCATATTGTCAATTTTCTAGAGACCTGTAATTCCCACCGTCAAAACGGCGTTTCCCAAGAGGCGCTTCAATTGATTCTCTTCAAGCACTCCTTACAAGGAAGAGCTCGCCAGTGGTTGATGTCCCAAGCCCCCCACTCTATCTCGTCGTGGCCTCAACTCCTCAACCTTTTCATGAAAGTTTATAGCTCACCCGAGAAGGACGAGAGAATCCGACGAGAAATTCATAATTTTGTCCAAGAGCAAGGCGAGCAATTATACGAGGCATGGGAGAGATTTAAAACTCTTTTGCGGCAGTGTCCAACACATGGAGTCGAAGAATGGCGGCAAATCCACATCTTCTACCAAGGGATTAACGAGAATGCACGAACTATCTTAGATGCATCAACCGGAGGAAATTTTATGAGTCAATCGATACCGGATGCATTTATCATGTTGGATCAAATTGCACAAAATCGGTTTGCCAAGTCAAGCGAGAGGACGGTTAGTGGAGCCAAGAAAATTCCCGGAGTGTTGGAGTTAGATGCAATTACGGCCCTTCAAGCTCAAGTGACCCAAATTGCTCAACAAAATCAACTCCTTCTACATCACATCAAAGCAAATCCACCACAACAAGTCCAAGCCGTTGAGTCTCCATGTTGTGAAATTTGCGGTGGAAATCACTACACGCTCCAATGCCAACAAGATGTGGAATCGCTCAACTACGTCAACAATGCGCCTCGCCAATTCCAAAATTAAGGGTGGAGATCACAAGGGAAATATGGAGGAAATCAACAAGGCCAAGGGTATCAAAGACCTCAAGGTAAATTCCAACATCAATCCCCTCCTCACCAAAGCTATCAAGGCAACAATCCACCAGCCCAAAAATCAAACACGGATGAGATTTTGGCCCAATTCATGACAGCTACCCAAGCCTCGCTGCGGAATTTGGAGAATCTATTCGCTCAATTCGTTGTGAATCAAGAGAACCGTCAGGCGGGAGCATTGCTATCGAATACGGAAGATCCTCGAAAGCAAAAGTTCGAGACGTGCCAAGCTATCGATTTCAAGATCAAGAAAAAGTTTGGGCTGTAAACTGCCATCTTTCTGGTGTTTACAGGGTTAAGAGTGCACAAATCTTACCCATCTAGCATTAGAGAGTTCAAATTGCAATTGTGAGTATTTGGAGTGAGGATTTTGTGTGTGCACCTTAGTCTCCTTTGTATTCTCTGTTGGAAAATTAATATAAAGGTTCGTCATTGCCCGTAAACGTGTTGTGTGTTTGTTTTCCGCTGCATACTCTTGTTTACGTTTACGTTGGCTGAAAAAACTTTGTATTTGTGCGTTTGTGTGAAGAGAATCGAGGGAAAAGTGACTTGTTTTAGAGTGGAAACCAGGCCGCACGGGCGAAAATTTATTGTGCAAAGAAACCTCTGTGACAACGTGGATCCTCAATACGTTTTGCAACTAGCCATTATCCAATGTGTTCTTCTGAACGAGAATACAACATCATTCTTTTTCCCGCAAGACTAGACAGGCATCTAGAATTTTACCAAAACAAATTATTGACTATTTAGAGTATTGAAACAAAACAAGCAATATATATAGGACCAAACACATCCTAAAGCTTGTAATTAAGCCCATTTTATTTACTTATTGAATTAAACATCATGAACAAAAATATGTAAAATCAATGCAACAACATCGGAATAATTAACATACATATATATATTTGGGAAGCTTACAATCTTCTTATAAGACTTAAAAATGAAATTATTAGACAGCTGGCTTCAATATTTATAATATTCGTCGCATGCGGAGCATTTGTCGATTCAATGGACGACAGCATCGACATAACACTTGCCTATCTCCACACTGTAAAGATCTCTCCTCCTACAATGACATGTTTCTGTTAAAAATGGTTTTGGACGGTGACGAAATAATGTATATATTATTGAAATGAAGTGCGCATAAGGTAGACTTGTCACTATACATTTTACACACCATAAATTCCAAACACACTCGAACACGACTTTCATTCCACCACGTTTGTGATATTTCCTAAACCATGCCGGACTTATCTTCGTGAAAATTAAGCTAAACGAATAAAGTTGAAGTAAGTTGGTAGTAAGCAGAAGCTCATTTTTTTTTGCAAAGGTAAAAATCTTTGGAAAAAAGGTAATGAATAATAGCCAGTCAAAAAGAAAAAAAGTTTACATGAAATGATTATGTATCCAAACCCCAAAAGAAAAAGGTTTTCAGGATAAAGATCCACTATATATATGAAAAACGAGGACGGGTTTTTGGATCTATTCGTATAATATGATCATATAGATATACGACTAAGGAATTATATATAGTAGAAATAACAAATTTGGTTAGAAGACAATGATGAAGACCACGAAAACTATCGATTATGAGGCAAGAAACGAACACCCGAACCCCCGGTCCAACCTGCAGCTGTCTATAGATCAAAAACCAACGAGTACATAAAGAATATACTAGACAACTAAACATGGTTAATAAACCTAAAGTAAAACAACCTTAAAAGAAATTTATTACATTTGCAGCGGTTAAATTAAAGGACATAAATTTGCATACTAACACTGTCAATAAACCCTAATCATAAACCCTAAACAAAAGATCACTTGGTTGTATTTGTGTTAGAATATTGATCGATCATCAGTTGAATTAATATACATTACATCAGTTCTGCTAAACAATGATGATTAATGGTAATGTTGCAATATTAATGTTTTTTTAGGACGCTACCAATTGTCCTAAAACCAATTAGTGTTAGAAAAAACGCAAACCCTAGCTTTATAGTGCGTTCAACACTCACAAGCTAGCGCCCACGGCAATCGATTGTGGGCCGCTCATACCCGGACCTTCCCACGTGGACAATTATATTACTGTCAAACACAAACTCAGGCTAACCGTTTTGTTATTATTAGGTCTTATATTTTAGTAATATAATCTCAGTCTTTAACTAACTTTGTATATATTTATAACCAAAGTTAAACCATTAATCTAATTATTCTAAATTTCTATATACTGATCAGTCATTGATTATGAATCCACATAAAAGCAAACTATCAAAATTACCATTTGAATCAATTAAGTAATTACCTCTGCAATTGAAATCCATGCCCTCAATTCTTGGGTGAAAAAAGAATAGTCAAAATTTCAAATAATTAACCTCAAGAATTAATGTTACATGGTTTTTGAAAAATTCTGCAAAAAAAAAAATAAAAAGAAAGAAAGCACTGGACAAAATTGAATAATTGGTATATGTCCCACACAAACCAACCAGACAGAATGCAATCTAGTAAAGATGCTGAAAACAATCATCCATTTAATATAAAATAAAATAAATAAATTGCCCTCATAATAAAGATCAGTTTGTGTATGCATCACTAAGAATTGAGTGGGTTAAATAGTATTATTGGGGGCATTTATTTAATAACAGCAGATCATATATATAATTATTTATAACTATATATATTTATATTTATATCATGGTATAATTAAATAAACATTAATTCTGGTTTCTCGTACACAACCTGTTGAGATAGGATAATACAATGATGTGATTCCAGATTAAATAATTAATTAATGCTTGAAAGCCCACAAAAAGGAGATGAATTTAATTTGCATGGCGGACTTAAAATATTATATCTTGATTTGATTATTTTATATCATATAAAAAATAAAATAAAGTAGATCAAATAAATGATTAAAAGTCTGTCCTATTCTTTATATAATACATGCAAATGAAAAATCTGTGGGGGCAAAAAATCTGCCAGAATCAGAAAAAAAGATGCTCAAGAAAATGGAATGCTGATACATAAAATGGTGAGGTACTGTAATTAGTGGGATGTTATACTATAGATTCATTACAGGGAAAAACTCGAAAATAATTAGTAGTAATTATTGTTGAATAATCATCTCAACCGAAAGCTTAGTGCAGGCTAGGGGAGTGAGCGAGCCGAGCTCGGCTGTTTTGGTAGGCACGAGCTCGAGCTCGAGTCCATTTTGTTGAACTTGAGCCCAAGCTCATTTTCTTTTAATTATATTTTTATGACTAAAAATTATTTATATTATAACAAAAAAAAAAATTGTAAAAATAAATAATCAACTGTAAATATATATATATTTTATTTAATTTTGATATATTATTTTTAATATTATTATTATAATATTTTAAATTATTATATATTAATTAAATAAAAAATAATATATAAAAAATAAATAAAAAGAAGGCTCGTGATCCGGTTTGTGAGTTCACGAACAATGAAAAAAAACTCAAGTTCGAGCTAGTCAAAAAGCTCGAGCTCGAGCTCTTTCCGAGTCGGCTCATCGAGCTCACGAGTTGGCTCGCTCTTTTACTACTCATAGTGCAGACGAATTACATCTAAAGCCTTACACTTGAAATATTTGAAATGGGTGGGATTCGAAGTCACAGGACCTTTCATTTGACCTGACTCTGTTACCATATTGAATGATCGTCTGAACCAAAAACTTATGCTGTTACTTATTAAATATTACAATCTCAAATAGTAATAATGTTTCTTGTTTAAAAACATCATCTTCTTGCAGATCATACATATATAGATATTCTTTCTTTAATTTATGTGATTGATCGATAAGTTTTAACAAGGTTTCTTGTTTTGATCAACCATTGGTTGTTTATATATTTAGGGTTTGTACCTAATATTTTGTTGGATTAGTTTCTTTAAACTCACATTTTATGTTCTGGTTTTTTGTATTTTTCTGATAATTATAAGCATCTATATATAGTATTATAGTACAGTGTAATTCCTTCAAACCAGGGATTTTGTCTGTTTTTTCTTCCCAATGGGGATTTAAAATCAGATCTGCTGCAACAAGACATACATATATATGTTTAACTAAACATATACATATATGTAAATACCCACATGCAATAATATCTCATTTAATTAATTGCAAAATTAATGATGCATATAGTTTATTTACCTTCTTATAATTCAAGAAAATGGCGTGGAAGAAGAAGAAGAGTTGGACTCGTCATCAGTCTTATTGACCTTTTTGCCCTTCTTCTTGTACGGAATCCCTCTGGCCTTAGACTGGCACTCCTTCACCTCCCTCAGGTAAATCCTGATCGCGCCGCTGGCGAACGGGTTGCTCTCCGGGGAGCCGCCGTTCTCCTCGTAGGCGGCGCGTAGCCTACCGATGAGGGCGTCGAGGCTGCCCCAGGCCTGCTTGAGCGGGCAGGCGCAAGGCGCGGGCGGCTCGGGCTGCCCGTAGAACACGCAGCCCTGCAAATGAACTTTGGTCTTCCCGAACTGGTCCAAGTACCTCAAAAAGTCGAGCACGTGGCTGCTGTTGCAGTGGGGCAGGCCCACCGACGGGCGCTGGTTCCTCAGGAACTGCCCGAAGGTGTTCCAGTCCCGCCTCTTCTGGGACTCGTAGCGGCTGAGGGTTGCGGCGGCAGACGGCGGCGATGACCCTTCCGACGAGTGATGTTTCCCTCTGTCCATCTGAATTATTCGATCGGATTAAATCTTGTGATCGATCGATCGATCTCCTTAATTCCTTTTGGTTTTTTTTTTTGGTGTTGCTAAATAAGGCAAGGTTAAATGAACAAGAGAGAGGAAGCAAGTAAGATGAAGAATATCACATCATAGAAAGAAAGAGGGCTAGAGCTATTGTGAGTTGACATGCGATGGGCCACCATTATTCTGCTTCTCTTGTCACCATTTTTTGGACGAATATTTTTCCCTTCACTTGATTAGGTAGTGTCGACTACAGTAGCTAGTTTCGTAATATACGTTGTTGCTTCATGGTTTCTTATATAATAATTAGTATAAAACAAGTTTATTGAGTTAGGTGTTTGTTAAGTTTGTGGACCAAAATAAATGATTTAAGTGAATTGGGCCCGAGCAGCCCAACCTTGGAGTCGGCCCAGTTGATTTTGTTTTGACCCAATTCATTTAAGTGGGAGACATATATTGGCCGTCCATGATTATGTGACGATTTTGACTACTCATCCATCCACTTAAATAGTTAAAACTGGTTTCAACCCTAATTTTTTCTCTTTGACTTTACGGCCGCTCTTCTCTACATCTTCTTCTCTTTTCTGTTGTACCTTCTTCTTGCTTTTCCATATCGTTTTTCGGTTACTTCTTCAACACATGGAGAGCATTAATGACAACTTTGTGGTCTCCTACCGTTGCTTTTGGGCTATTTATATGGTACTTCAAGAGAGATAGAGAACACTGTGCATACACTTAATTTTATTTGTTTTTCACTCTGATCTAAGGTGATTGGTCATGGGTCAGTTAAAACACTAGTGAGATTGAGAGCTTGAGTGTCAAAACACATGTGAGGAGGGGAGTTGAGCCTTGGTGAGTCAACTGGGTGAGTAGGGTAGGTTTAGGATTCCTAGTTTCTTAGCTCTGTGGTAGACACCGATTCTAGTTGCCGTCATTGTGGGTTACTGGGCGTGGACTTGGACAAAAGGGAACGGCCAATTGTTGGACAAACAGTTCCATGTGTTGGAACTAATCTGGTGATGTCAATCT
The DNA here is from genome assembly GCF_000504015.1 of Erythranthe guttata. The sequence goes on along the minus strand of NW_012193023.1, from coordinate 365,143 downwards.
TTGTTTCATGTTTACTTACTTGTGTAAA
>NW_012193023.1:254460-356019 GCF_000504015.1 Erythranthe guttata | reverse complement strand
ATATATATATATATATATATATATATATATATATATATATATATATATATATATATAAATGATGAGTCTAGAAGATCCTCTACAATCTTCTAAAGATCTCTAGATTAAAAGAAGGATTTTACAAGATCTTCTACAATTAGTGGTGAAGTCAGGATTTTATCATTGGGGGCCAAATATGCATTAAAAGATAGGGGTAATATGCCATGAGCCCTTCTAAAGAAACTTAATTTAAACTAAATGACAAGTCCATATACAATATTTTAATTAAATCCTTAGTTTGAAATAATATATGCCACATCCCTATTTTTTTATCCATATCTTTCTCTTATACCACATGTCACTTTCGTTGAATGTAAATCTTATAACCTATATATTCATATTTCTTCAATTCATATTTCCCCCTCTCTCTCTCACACTCTCTCTCTCTCTCTCTCTCTCTCTCTCTCTCTCTCTCTCTCTCTCTCTCTCTCTCTCTCTCTCTCTCTCTCTCTCTCTCTCTCTCTCTCTCTCTCTCTCTCTCTCTCTCTCTCTCTCTCTCTCTCTCTCTCTCTCTCTCTCTCTCTCTCTCTCTCTCTCTCTCTCTCATATCTCTATCTCTCTTTTTTTCCTCCTGTAGTAGCACAAAAGCGGCAGAGGGAGCAGGAGCAGAGGCGGTGGAGGGAGTCGTGGTGGAAGCGGTGGCGGCGGTTGGAGTCGTGGTGGAGGCAAGGGCAATAAGGGGTTGTGGTTATGGTTAGGATGTCACTGAAAGCAGATTTTTGACTAATTAATTGCATTTGATTTTCTTATCATTTAATAAATTTACCTTGATTTGAGTTCAAATGCCAGATCTAGGTTTTCCCAATGTTGGTAGGTGACTACGGTAGTGACGGCTGCGAGCATTGGCTGCTAGGGTTGGCGGCAGCTGTGTTGGCTGCTAGGGTAGCGATGGCTTGGAGTTGTTGGCGGCTAGGATTTAGTAGTAAAGCATAATACAACGTAGTATATTATAGTACACCGGAGTATTCTATTGTAAAGCGTAGTATATTATAGTATAATAGATTGTAGTATACCATAGTCTACTACAAACAAATTGAAAAATATGTAGTTGAAATGAAGAAAAAATAAAAAGTAGCATTTTTTTTTTTTTTTGTAATTTTCAATATTATGTAGGGAAAAAAGAAAAAAAAAGAGTTTTTATAATAGTGTATAAAATGCTAAAAATAAGCAATAAAAAAAAAAAAGACAAATCAAAATTCTGTAAAAAAAAATTAAAAATATTAGATAGAACTATTAAAATATTAAATGCATAATATCTAAAACAATAAATGCAGTGTGGAATTTAAATGAATATTCTAAATTTGTGAGAGGATGGACATATTTGGAATGAATTTATGAAGGATGTGAAGCAAATGTGGATTTGTCATTTATTTTTAATAAATTTTGTCACTATTGAGAAGACCCCTAAAGAATAACGTAAATATTTTTAATGACAATAATGATTGTTGTAAGAGTGATGAGTTTAGTATTTTAATATAGGATGACCTTAAATTTTGGGGTGGTGGGGGACAGCGCCCCTGAAGGAAAATGTAGGACTTTTTTTTCGGACAAAATCAGAAGATGGGAAAATAAAAAAATTAAAAATAAAAATAAACAAAAAAGAAAATTATAGATTTTTTTTTGAATTAAGTTGGATTTTTTATAAACTATATAATAAGTATTTGGTGGACTAAATAAATATATAAGTATAATATAATCTATGTTGTAAATGCATTGAATATGCATTAAGTGGATCTCCAATTAATGAAGTGTTATTAACCATTAATGGTCTTTAATTGAAGAACACTGTTGTAAGTCTTAGGATCTTAATCTTCCTTGTACTATAAATAGCTTACTTTGTAAGAGACAAAAACACACTTGAGAATACAAGAAAGAACAACAATAAAAGGTTATATTCTCCTTATATTTTGATCTCCCATGTTCTTGTTTTGCTTGAATTGTTAGGATAGTAGTCTAAAAGTCTCGCTTTTAGATGCATAATTTTATTATTGTATTAATAAAATAGTTTATTATCATTTTATGAGAACCAGCACTAGGGTATTCAATGCATTTAATTGATTGTTTGTCAATTAAATAAAATCATAATTCTAATATTCTAATAGTATTCGAGATGGTGTGCTACGGCGCACATAAAGATCATTTCGAAAGTTCGTTTAGAATATAAAGATAAACGTTCACAATCTAGATAGAAATGGACTACCATTGATAAAAGATTATAGCACAATATTTAAGTGACTTGTCTTGATCACAGTAAGCAAAGAATAATTTTGTAGTTATTGTTTTCACTTATTGTGCTAGCACACCCGGCATGTGTTGAACCAGACAAAGTGAAATAATTGTTTCGTCATTGTTCATAAATGAAACTGTATTATTTCTAGTTGACAGTAAATTACTTACTCTCTTAAGCCCTAGATAATTAACGTATGCATTTAATTGATAATCTCTACTTTTATTTCAAAATGGGAGAGATTCTTATATTGAGTCAAATGGTCCCCGGTGCGTTGGGTAGAGACATTAAGAATTAATAGGTGGAAATTAATTATCCAAAGGAATCCACATCTATGAAATATGAGATTGATAATAACTCTTCAGTAGCTTATCAGATTTGTTTATGCCAAGTCCTGGCCAGGTGGATTTCATATCCAACATACTCAAATAAGTTAAGCGGGTAAGACTCGTAAAATGAAACCATTTAATTTATTTAGCAGTGAATAAATTATTTGGTGGTTATAAGATATCTTAATGTGGGGAGAATCTAAGTAATGATGGACCTCAGCTCGAATGTAATATTTGAGAATATAAACGGGAGTTCAATATATATTTGGTAGTGGAAAATAAATAATTATTTAATGATTAATTAAATAAATTCTTTTAAGATTTTGGATTTAATAAATTATTAGTTGCCCGATTTAAATTTTCTCCTCTAGTCCCTATTGTGCCCAATGGATTTTCTAATTAATCGAGAAAATAAAGTTCAGCCATTATTATATATTGGAATTAACACATCCTAAAATTAAGTCCTCATTGGACTGCAATTTTCGATTACGCGGAGTTATAGAAAGAGTGAGATTTGTTTCCATGTAATCCTCTCTATGTGTGACTTTAATTCCTCATGTTAGACGCCTATTCACGTTCCGGAGAAGAAAGTTTTCTCTTCTTCTTTTCTCTCTAAGTTTATCGATTATAAGTTTAGATTTCTTCAAGTACAAGTCCACCCTTATAGAAAATTATTAATCCAGGATATACAATAGAAGATAATAGGTTTTTAGAGAAAACTATTATTCCCGAAATTTCTGAGCAGTCCTGCGAAGAAATTCACCATAAATCTAACGTTCATCCGATAGGCTTGAAATTTATACAGTAGCTTCCTGACCCATAGTTATATAATCTGCCCCAAGGGTTTCTCCAACTGATTAACCTCTAGGAGATACTAGTGAAGTAAGCCTGTAAATTTATGAACCGCAGTTGTTCGAGGATTGAAGGCTTGGTGTGGATCCTCGTTCGTCCGCCGTAGATAGAAATAAATCTGCTCTCGAAAACTGTAAGTTGCTAAATTAGATTTATTCCGATTTAAACGAATCTAATCAAAGAATGTTAATAAAATTAAAACCTGCTAATCTAGAACCTCTTGCGAATTTTCATTGACTCATAGGCTTCACATCCCAACAAGAATTTCTTTAGTATATTTATAATACGTTATCAGCACGAGTTTGCTCCCATTTTTCATTGAAGTTGGTAAGGATTTTGTGATTGTTTTAATATCCTGGAAAATTGAAACTACTCATCTTATCTTTCGATCAGTGGCCTGCAAAACATGTTTTTCAATATAGTGGGAACTCCTAAAGAGCTCACAAAGACCGCAGACTATTTGAGAAAGAATTCGAGATGAAAAATCTCGGAAGGACAAAATTTTCTCTCGGCCTGCAGATTGAGCATTTTTTCCAATAGAATCTTCATCCATCAATCAACATATACGTAAAAGATTCTAAAACGATTTTACATGGATAAATCTCATCCTTTGAGTAGTCCTATGGTTGTTCCATCGTTGGATATAAAGAAAGATCCATTCCGCCCTCGATAAGAGAATGAAGAATTACTTGGTCCAGAAGTCCCTTATCTTAGTGTCATTGGGAACTAATTGTTGGGGCTAAATACCTAACACGCGAGTGCACGTATCGCAAACAAGTAGTAAAAGTGGACTCGTGAGAGTCGGATGTCGATCCCACAGGGAATACTCAAATTATCTAATCCAAAGTACCAAATTCAAACAATTATGATTTTTATCCAGCCTACGCAAGTTTGTCAAATTAAATCATTTAAACAATTAAACTAATTAAGAAAGCAATTAAACACGAGAAAATATCAATAAAAACGGACCTAGGATTTTATCTTCCCCCTATGCAAGAATTTCTCACCCAAAACCCTCAATTATGAAATATATGATTCCTGATTATTAACCCAAGACACTAATTTACTCATAACCCGATGTCGCGTGTATTATGAGTCTATTATTCATAAACGACTCACTATATGTCTATGCAAACCAATTATGAATAAAGCATTAACTAACAAGTCTCGTAAATGGCTACCTAAGGTGATATATGTATGTCTACGACACCACATGCAATTGACACACTGATCCGGTGAAAACTACTCGAAGGTTATTTTACTTACCGTCTAATTATTAAAATAGCTCTATTGAGTCAATCCCAATAATCACAGATAAAGCACATAAATTGATCAAGTCCATGCACTAACAATCATAACAAGTAGAAGAAATAATCATAAAATCATAATTGCATAATCTCAAGAAAACGGGTTCACCATCCCCACACAGGGTTCCAACAAAATCCTAGATTAAAAACTTAGCTACTCATGTTCTCTACGAAAAAAATAATAAAAATATAAAAAGACATAGATTAAGAAAAGATAGATAAAAGAAGAATTGTGATGAAGATTTGTCAATTCTCCGTCTTCGTTTCTTCGTTCTCTCGCTCCTCTTCCTCCAAGATTGTGTTCAAAAGTTCTTTGATTCGTGCTTGGTTTGCCCTTAAATAGATGTCCCAACTTGGTAGAAGAATTTAGGTTTCCTTGTGTGATTAAAAGTCCAAAATTGTCTCCAACGTGTTTTGGCGCGGCCGCGCGAAAATCAGTGTAATTTTCACACGGCCGCACGAGAATTGCCGAAACCTTCTACCCTTATTCTGCAGTTGGCGCGGCCGCGCCAAAAATTGGCTAAATTTGGCACGGCCGCGCCGTCCAATTTTCAGCATATTTTTGTTTTCTTCCGTTTTTGCCCAGTTTTGACCTTTTTTGGCTCGTTTCGTCCTTGGAACTCCCAAATCGTCAAGTTGTACCTAAAATACTATAAACCACTCATTAAGGACCATTAAATCAATAAAAGTATACAAAAATCCTCATAAGAAAGTGTACATTGAGTGTAAAATATACACTCAACACACCCCCAAACTTGAACTTTTGCCTGTCCTTAAGCAAAAACTAGCAACCTTCAAACCAACACTTTCAATAAATGCCTCTCATCACATAGATTAATGATCAACTTCACGTTTTCAGAACTTGCAATTATCATGACAATTCTTAAAAATTTACAAGCTCGTAATTCAAAGATACGTATTCGCTCACCCTTGCCAAAAACCACAAACCATGCTATCGCTTTAAGTATTCCATATTTGTAAATTAAAAATGGAGAAAATTTATGCTTACATAATATTATTCAACTCCAAAGACTCACCAAATTTATGTACTCGGCTAGTATCAAATAATTGAGCTATTGGGATCATCGGGACTTTTTGGCTTTCAAATGTTGGGCTTTTGGTATAAGGTAGAAAATATGGGTAAAAGTGGCTACTCTTCTCCTTACATCTCACAATAAGTAACTAAGAGTTGCACTTGACGAAATTTTTAACTCTCGTTCTTGACTAGAGGTGTTTTCGCTAAGATTTAGCTTTTGGAATTATTGCTTCACCTCGAAGGACTTATTTCTTAACTCGATTTGTTAAGAGTTCAAAAGTCTCCACTTTTGCACTTAACGCGATGGTTCGAGTTTTTACTTTAAAATCTTTCTCAAGTCCTTTCTTCCCTTTCTGTCTTTCTTCTTCTTCTTTCTTTTTTTTCTTTCATTTTTTTTTTGTTTTTTATGAAGAAGAAAAACGTAACAATTTTTTTTCAACGAAGCTCCAAGGGAAAAATTATCAAGAAACCACCATCTAATCTACCCACCTTATTTCGGCTAAAAGAAAGAACACCGTTTCTCCAAGGCTCAATCAAGGTTCGAATGACAAAAAAAATTAAAGGTAGGCTTGAAAGGCTCAAACGGTTCAAAGATTGCCCAAATCACTTCCCAAATTGCTCAACAATTTAATATTTCACTTCGTAAATTTCTAAGGCAAATTCTAAAACCGAATAGCATACGATATAGCATAAATTAATTTCACGATTTAAAACACAAAACTTTCAACTAAAGCAAGGAATAATTCGTGATTCCTAACAATGACTCCTTCCTACGACACTTTGAATCAAAAGTTCAACAAAATTCAATCACAATCAAGATAAAGCAAGCAATTTCATCATTAAACATCAACCATCTTTCATCATCATGATTCATCGAAGCATTTATCTCATTTTGTTCTTTTTTTTGAAAGCAATAAATAAACCAAAACAACTAAACATATCGAAAAAAAATCCTAAGGCATGCAAACTAAAAAAATTAAAGCACATATAAAAAAAATTAAAGCACATAAAAATAAGCAATTTTCCACCCCCAAACTTAAAATTTACATTGCCCTCAATGTAATTAGCACGAAGCTTAAGGATATAATACACCTGAATTAGTCGTCTTGGCCATGTCCGGGCTGCTCTTCTCCCTCGTTTTTACTATGCTTCTGCTGCGTCTCACACGGCCGTATGAGATTATGAACTGTTTTCTGCACGGCCGTGCGAATTGCCAAAATTGAGCAGTAGCTGTCTGTTTCTCGCACGGCCGTGTGAGATTATAGTGTTTTTCTCGCCGGCCGTGCGCAAAGTGAAAATTGGGCAGTAGCTTTTGCCGATTTCCATGCGGCCGTATGAGATTTTGGCCTTGTTTTGAGACGGCCGTATGAGCTCCAGAGCTGCAATTTCTTGACCTGAAAATTAAAAATATGCTTAAATTGTTAGCTTGAATGCTTATAAAATAAATAAATAAAATAAAAAAAGAAAAAAAAAAAAAAAAAAAAAAAAAAAAAAAAACCGAAATTCTCGGGTTGCCTCCCGAGAAGCGCTAAGTTTATAGTCTTCAGCCAGACTTTGTTCATGCTCTTCAATTCCTTAGCTTTTGGACCCATCTCCTTACTTCCTTTTGGAGAAAATCTTGAATAAATGGGCTGATCCGATTCTTCTTTCGACTAGTTCTCTTAGGAATGCCCTTGAATTTATTTTTCTTGATGAAATGAGGCTTGGCAACATCGTCTTTTATCACGGTGTTTGGAGTAGGTGTTGTAACCAACTCAACCTTTTCCTTTCGTTCTCCTACATGCACAAATGTCTCCAAAATATTTTTTAAATCATGTAATTTAACAGAAACAAGTTTATAATCACTTACCTCGTCAAGTAGATAACATCCATTAGCCGTAGTAGGCTTTTCATCCACCCGGTACACCTTGAAGGTCACTGTTTCTTCCCCCACACTCATTCTTAGCTCTCTCTTTCCTACATCAATAATTGACCTACCGGTTGCTAACAAGGGGTGTCCTAAGATAAGGGAAATATTTTCATCTTCCTCTATGTCTAGTACTAAAAAATCGGTCGGGAGTATGAACTTATCTACCTTGACCAATACATCCTCCACTATACCTAAAGGGTGAGTAAAAGATCTATCGGCTAGCTGCAAGGTCACGGAAGTGGGCTTAATTTCTCCTAAATTCAATTTCTCATAAATTGATAAAGGCATTAAATTTACGCTCGCCCATTGATCACACAATGCCCGCCCAAAATACCTTGTACCTATTATGCATGGAATGGTACAACTCCCCGGATCTCTAAGCTTTGGTGGGATTTTATTTGAAAGGATAGCACTACTTTGCTCATTGAGGTCTACTATTGCTGCACACTCCGGAAGCCTCGTCTTCTTCGATACAAGTTCCTTTATAAACTTAACCCAATTTGGCATATGCTTAAGTGCCTCAACAAAAGGAATATTAACATGCAACTTTTTAAGATAATCCAAAAATAATTGAAATTGCATATCAAGCTTAGAGTTTTGAAAATGTTGAGGGAAGGGTACCTTGGGAGTAGGTTCACTTACTGTGATCTTTGTGTTGCTTGGCCCGACCTCGGTCTTTTATTTGGGCTCCTCTACCATAGGCGGTGGTGCAACAGACTTTTTAAGAACTTCCTCTAATTGCCTCCCATTTCGCAAACTTACTGCATTGCACTGCTCGATGTTGCTCTTTCGAGGATCTTCGGTATTCGACGGCAGTGCTCCCGATGACGTCGCGTTAGTTGGGTTGCAAGTTGCCCCATCTGTGTCTCCAAATTTCGAATGGAAGCTTGAGTTGATGTCATGAATTGTGCTAAGATATTAGCTAGATCTCCATCTTCAGGTGGGGCTTGAGGAGGATTTTGGAAACCGGGAGTTGGCCGTGAATAACTAGGCGATTGACCTTGAGGTGGTGCTTGCCTTTGTCCTTGCTGATTTCCTCCCCATCCAAAGTTGGGGTGATCTTTCCATCCCGGATTATAAGTTTTGGAGTACGGGTTTCTCTGTAGTCGTTTGCTGTCATTCACGTAATTTAGAGACTCTGTTTCTTCTAAGCAATGGTCGGGACCTTGGACTGCATGGACTTGCTTAGTCTGCAAAGTTGCTACTTGTTTTGATAGCTTTTCTAACTGGGTGGTGATTGCGGTGACCCCGTCTAACTCTAAAATTCCTCCCGTCTTATTGGCTCCGCTATTTGACCGGTCCGATGCCCGTATGTATTTGTTCCTTGCGATCCGCTCCAAAAGTTCGTAAGCTTCGTCATATATCAAGCTCATGTACATACAGCCAGCTGCTGAATCGAGCACCGTTCTCGAATTATCTTGCAATCCATCATAAAATATTTGAAGTTGCCGCCACTCTTGAAGACCGTGATTCGGGCATCTCCGAATAAGTTGTTTGAACCGCTCCCACGTCTCGAATAATGCTTCACCGGCTTCTTGTATGAAGTTTTGTATTTCTCTCCGGATTCTCTCAGTTCTGGTTGGGGAGTTGTACGTATTCATGAAGAGTTGTGCTAGCGGGACCAAGAAGATATAGAGTGTGGTGCACGAGTTTGTAGCCATTCTCTTGCGGCTCCATGGAGAGAGTGCTTGAAGAGGCGGAGCTGCAGTGCTTCCGGTGACACTCTGCTCATCTTATGCGAATCACACGTTTCGAGGAAGTTGACCAAGTGGAGATGCAGATCTTCATGAGCTAATCCGCTGAATAACCCATTGTTTTGGAGCATAGTAAGGAGTCCCGCTCGAATTTCGAAATTGATGGCTTCAATGGGGGGCTGTTGGATGCTTGATTGAAACCCATTGAGTGTCGGAACGGTGTACTCATGCAATGCTCGTTGACAAGGTGGTGGATTAGTCAAATCAAGGCTCCTTGATACGAGCATAAACTATCAACATATCCAAATCAAGTCAAGGCTCCTTGATAAGAGCATAAACTATCTACATATCCAAATCAAGTCAAGGCTCCTTGATACGAGCATAAACTATCTACATATCCAAATCACGTCAAGGCTCCTTGATACGAGCGTAAACTATCTACAAATTCAAGTCAAATGCTCCTTCAACATGAGTTTAAATTGCATATATTTCTCCTTGTCCACATAAGTATAAACTGTGCACGACATCCTTCAAAAGGATATATTTTGAACTACGTTATGACTTGATCCCTTTATAGGGTACCTAGGCAACTTATAATTTCTCTAAGTTCAGTCATGTTTTCAAAGATGTATGTGCTTTGCTAGATCAAACTGCAATTGAAGTTAAGCAATTATCGAGACTCATTCACTCCAAGACGCATTGTCCGTGAACAAGTCTCGAGGGAGAATTTGTAGACGCGTAAAATTAATTAATTGGTTAATTAAATTAACCAATTAAATTGTGTCTAAATTAATTTATGTATTGTCTTGCAAGACAAGTCATGGAGATAAATATCAATTAATTATTGGCCAATAGGATTTTTTCTTCTCCTTCAAGTTTTAAGAGATAAATATCAAATTAATACAGGCCAATCAAATCGCGCCAAGTCATCAAGAAGACTTTATGTAGGACTCTTATTCTACCACTATAAATAGGGACCCTCCCTACACAATTCAAGACACAACTCAAGAAGAAGAAAAACCGTAGGAGAAAATTATCTCTACGATATTCAAGTCGTTCTTCATCAAATTCAAGGCGTTCTTCATCAAATCGAGGGCGTTCTTCAAAAAGACAACTCGAGAAGAAGAAAAACCGTAGGAGAAAATTATCTCTACGATATTCAAGTCGTCGTTCTTCATCAAATCGAGGGTGTTCTTCAAAAAGACAACTCAAGAAGAAGAAAAAAATCGTAGGAGAAAATTATCTCTACGATATTCAAGTTGTTCTTCATCAAATTCACGGCGTTCTTCATCAAATCGGGGGCGTTCTTCAAAAAGACAACTCGAGAAGAAGCCGTTAGAAAAAAAATTCTCTACAATATTCAAGTCGTTCTTCATCAAATTCAATGTGTTCTTATCAAATCGAGGGCGTTCTTCAACAAATCAAGATCGAATGAAGATTGAAGGGCCAAATACATCAAGAACTCCAAGATCTTCAAGTCAAAGATCGTCAAAGTTCATCGTTCGATCCGAGATTCAAGTCGGAAGACCCTTGGAAGACGTTATTCAAATCCAAATCAAATTCGGATAAGATCAAGTCAACGACCCGACTCCGAAATTCAAGTCAAACAAATATTGTTCTTGAGAGAAGAATCAGAGGATTAAATTAGAGTTTGTAACCCGCAATATTTTATTTTAGTTCAATAAAATATCTTTGTGCACTTATTTCTTGTTTTTATAAATCGCAGATAAGAATTTGTTGCTACAGTATAGAAATAATTTATTATAATACATATGAATTTAATAGCTCCCATAAATAACGAATTAGTGCAATTAAAATTGACTTTTAATGTGATATGTAATGTCACATGTGCGATGAGTAGTATGCCAATGTGGATGTCAAATGTCAAAATTCAAGGCTATGAGGGTTTCAGTTTATATATTGAGATTATTTTAGGGACCCCATAATATGAAAATTATATAGAACTAACCACCAAGGATATTACATCTTGGTGCATACCCCCTCCATTTCGAAATTAATTTGACGGACCCCCATCGCCACCCTAAAATACCTAAATTGTCGTTTTAAAATCAGTTTAAAACCCTAGAAAACTCACAACCGTCTTTCTCTTCCTCTCTCGCTCTCACTCTCAGATTCAAATCCCGCTCACATAGATCTCCAACCGGTGATGTTGCTTCCCGGAGTCATGGAGTCATAGCTCTCTCTCCGGTGGTCGGAATTCGATGGTTTAACTACCTTTGGATTCCTCTCGTGGAGCTCTTTCTTTTGGTGGTAATTTCATTCAGTTTGGAGCACTTGATCTGTTTCTGCAATTACGGTCGAATCGTATTTCGACGACGGTGGGTCTTGCCGGATGAGTAACTTGTGTTTCGACTGTCAGAATTTGACGGGCTACCCACACTTGGATTCCTTTCGTCGAGATCTAATGTTTAAGATACCTTTGTTCAATTTTTTGTTGTCAAATTTGTTTCAATATTTTTTTTTTCATTGCGAGTGCGCGAAACCTTGGGTGGTTGGCGGCGGCTAGGGTTTTGGTAGGAGACACGTTTGGGGTGAAGAGTTATTGGCTCTTTAGTCTAATTTTTTTAGCATTTCACACATGTGGTCTCTCTCTCTCTATCTCTCGATCTCGTAGTGTTTGTTGATTTTTTAGTGTTTTGATGTTTCTTTAGTTTTTGTTGATTTGCACTAAAATAATATTTTTTGTTTTCATTTTGCAGTTGCTGCTTAGCCATTAATCATCTCTTTGAAGGTGTCAAAAAATTTGGTAACATGTAGTTACATATGCAAATATATGTGTATTTTCAATTTGTATTTGTTGGTTATGATGTGATTTATAATATAAATATTGAAATTGGATTTTTTTTTTTCGATGGGTTTATCAATTTCTTTTGTATAACTCAGTATTTGTGTGTGTACATAATTGATCAACCAAAAATATGGGGTAAAGAAAAAAGAACATAACTACGAATGATTATAGTTTATTATAATTGCATGTAGTTATTTTCAGTATAGTAAACATATCGATTTAAAAAAGTTAAATAAAAAATTAAAAAAATTAATAAAAAAAATGGGGCAATTTGCTATAGGTCCCTCTATATTATAATTTATGTGTGTAGATCCAACTCAAAATTTTCATTTTTTTAATAAATTAATAATATTTATTGTGGCCAAAATACCCCTAGTTTAAATCAAATCAAATCCTAAAAAATTTCTCTTTCAAAACAAGTTCCCAAAAATCTCTCTTCCAAATATTAATTAAAAATTAAATTAATTCATAAAAAATATACAATTTATTTTACTAACTCGTACTCCGGGACTTCCCGCGACGCCTATGACTCTGTGAACTACAAATACCAAACGGAAAATTAGATTTTGTGGTATTGAATTGCAAACAACGAAATACCTATGATTTCTTCAAATACAAACAGCTAACTTAAAAAAAATCCAGAATTTGCATTATTAAATTGCAAACAAAAAAATCCAGAATTTGCATTATTAAATTGCAAACAAAAAAATTACCTATGACTTCGCCAAATGCAAACAGCAAACTGGAAAGAAAAAAACATCATCATTAAAAACACCAACAAAAATATTGTTTATGTGGACCCGGGACCCGACGGGTCTACCCGGCGGGGGGACCCGATGGCCCGGCCCGAGGACCCGGCGGGTCAACCCGGAAATATCCGGTTTTTTTGTCCAAAAATGCACAATTTGGGTTTCTGAGTTCCGGCGGGTCAACCCGGAAATATCCGGTTTTTTTGTCCAAAATGCACATTTTGAGTTTCGAACTCGGGGCAATGGGGAAGAATGTGCAGCTCTTTACCACTAGGCAAACCAATATACTTAATAAACAATAGACAATAAATATATATAATATACAACTATGGTGTAAATGATAAATATATTAAATAAATTAATAATTTTCATATTAATTATTATTAAATAATTTTAATTAAATAATTAACAAATGCAATATAAGAAAAAATATATATAATCACGGTTCAATACTTCAAAACATCTATTATTAATTAATATATCAATATAATATCCACTATTGAAAAATATAAAGTATTGAATCAATTCACTTATGTTATTAAAATCGATAGTGTGAAAAAATCGATTGAAAAATAAAATAATACGTTTATTTAAAAAAAATAGATTATAACTCATTTCAATTAATTTAAATCGGTTTACCTCAATTATTGACAAGAACTTATTAATATTATTAAGGATTTTATCATAAGATAATTATTTAAAAATATAAATGATGTTTGTTTTAACAAAAATAGATTATATCTTATTTCAATTAATATTCTTACTTTAAAAATAACATTACATATGACTAGTATAACCAAAATATTATGATGTGATTTCTCTTTAAGTAATTGGTTTAGTGTGTAAAAATCGTAAGAATTAAATCGTAGATCATATCATTTAATCTTTTTTTTTACATTTACATTTTATTCAAATATAGGTTCGAATCGTAAGATTTAAATGGATTAAGCTCAAGTCCATTCATTTTTTTTTATTATATTATATTTGTTAATAATTTAATTAAATTATTTAATAATAATGAATATGATAATTAATAATCTATTTAACATTATTTATTATAATCATTTTACACATTTTGTTTATGTTATATATATTTCTTGTTATAATAATCCTAACTATAAATATGAAAATATAAATAACACTATCAAATGATTATATAATTATATAACTAATGTTTTATAAATTATTAATTGTCATGTTGACTATTATTAATATCAAAAATCCCGACTAATAACAAATGCATATATATTTAATTTTGAAAAATTTTAAAAAATACGATTTAATTTAAAAGAAAGATTTAATATTGATTTTTGAAATTTTGAAAAATTTCTCAATTATGATTTTCACTTATAAATACCCATAATCCAATTTTCATGACTTTCATTTTATTTAGTTTATGTTCCCAGGTCTTAATCGTTTTTTTTTTTTTTCTAAAATTGTTTAATGTTTAAATTCAATTATTTTGTAATTTTGAATTTAAAGTTAATCTCATGTTTTTTCAAGTTTCAATATAAATTTTTTTTTGTTTAAAAAAAAAATTTGAAAATCCGGGTTGGACCCGGACCCAACCCGGGTGGACCCACCCCGGAACCGGACCCGGCTTCCCGCGGGTCGGTTTTGGGTCCCCTAAAAGTCGGACCCGGACCCGACCCGCCCCGTGGCCATGTCTAGTGGAGGGGATGTTAGTTGTCCTCTTTAATTCTTTCATCAATAAATCATCTCACATCCCTATTTTTCTCCTTCTCTATAATATTTCTTCATAAAAAAAATAAAGAAACACAAGAAGAAAAACAAGCAGAGAAAAACGAGAGAGAGAGAGAGAGAGAGAGAGAGAGAGAGAGAGAGAGAGAGAGAGAGAGAGAGAGAGAGAGAGAGAGAGAGGCATGATATTGGATACAGAGGAAGAGGGCTGAGTGATTAATATAGGGTGAGAGAAAAGTGAAATTGGAGAAAGAATAAATGAGATTTGTTTTCTTATTAATTGAGGGTGTTTATGTCTAGATACTAATTATTTTATTTTATTTATATTATTTTTTTGGGTCAAATAACATATGCCTATATTCATCTAGCAATTAAGATCTCTACCCATGTAAGTTCAAAATAAGAGGTGTCTAGCAAATTTCCCCTAAAAAAATGTATAAACAAAAAATAATAAATTAAACAAACAGGTTTTTCATAAACAAAATTAAATTAAATCAGTGGAACGGCAATTGGAATTAATTTTTCAAGGAAAAAAAAACTATGTTTTTTTTTCCAAAAGTATTAATCATGATATGAAATTTATCAAAATTCCATCCCTAAATTACCTCTCATTCATCGGCCCCAAATAGGTTGGACTGGGCTTCTCGTAAGGGGAAATTTGATAGTAGGTACAGTGGAAACATTAGATCATATATGATCAGCATTGGATCAAACTATAGGGCCGAGTCATGGGCTGGCTGGAAACATTAGAATTGGGTCACTTTGTATGCGGCGCGGTCAGTGAAAAGATACCACGCTTGGTGAAATATATTAGGTGATTTTAACTATTGATAATATATATATATATATATATATATATATATATATATATATATATATATATATATATATATATATATATATATGTGTGTGTGTGTGTGTGTGTCATGTGTGTGATTATGTGCAGGTCAACAGTTAATAATCACGCAATGTATTTCACGGGGTGTAGCCTCAAATAAACCCTTTGTATGCTTACAATTACAATTGTGATTGAAATCGAAATGGAATGATAGAATTTTGTCGATGTGGGAAAACATAACAAAGAGTAGAGATTGGGGTGGAAATTGGAAAGGAAATTTCTGAATGCCGTCGATTCCGATTCGAAAATATATGAATTAATTGGAACCGTTTTGTAATTCCGATTTTTTTAACGGAATTTAAATCATATATAAAATTACCAGAAAATCCAATATCCGATTCGATTTTAATTCCGAAATATATAATATTATAATATCTTTATAATATACTTATGATATATATTATATGAAAAATATAAATATCGAATTATGATAATTTACAATGTTGTTAGAACCGGACCGAACCGGCCGGTCGGACCGGTTCGACCGTGACCCGGCAATAAAGCGGTCCGGTCTAACATCTAAACTGGAAAAGTCAAAAATCGGGGTCAAATGACCAAAATCCGGTTCGACCGGGTAAAATCCGAGAACCGCCGAGTCAGTCAAGGAACCCGGTTTTCGGCCAAAACGTCTCGAATCACTGTTGCGTTGGTTATTTGTGGCTAGATTTGAGCGAATCTTCACATACTTATTAGTGGGTGGCCGGATCTAATCATGAGTGGTCGAAAGATTGTCAGATATGATCATGGGTGATCGAATAGGGGTGACCGATTGCCGGATTTGAAGAATAAAAAATGTAAAAAGATAGAATATAAGCAATAAAATATAGTAAAAAGTGAGGTGAAGTAGATAAAAACGAAAATAATAACTCGGAGATTAAAAATATAAAGAAAATAATATTTTAAAAAACATTAAAATTAATAAAATAATAGCATATTAAAAAAAATCAAAAACCTGGTTGAACCGGTTCGACCCTATAAACCCATGACCCAAATGATCGTCCGGTTCTATAGCCGGTTCGGTTCTGATAACATTGATAATTTATATATCTTAGATGATAGGAATATTTGGAAGAACCGTTTTTTATTTGTTATGTTAGTTTTTTTAAATTGTTGTTCTATTCAGATTTTGCAAGAACTATGTTGGGGCGTTATTGAACTATTTTTATTGTTCTTGTTTACATTGCATTTTGTTAACCTTTGTTTTGGATTCCTTCATTTTTGCCAGAAAATTACGAAAAAATTAGAAAAACTTTCTAAAACTTCCCATTTGTATATCCGAATTTGGAACAAAAATTTTGAATTAATGTGATTTTCAAATTTTTCAAAATTCCGCTAAGTGCAAGGCATTCTGAAATTGGAATGATTTTTTTAGTTCAAATTTTCTTGGAACAAAAAATTGGAACCTACTTTTAACTTTCGAAAAAAAACTAAAACATTTCAAAAAAAGTTGTTTTGGATCCATTCCGTCCGATTTTCACTCGTAAGTATAGAGGAACGGATATGGTCACTAGGTTTATATGATAGCCCACAAAATATCATCAAGGATATATAGTGATAGTGGCGTTTTTGTCTTTGCAGTTTTGTCACACCAAACAAAAAAAAAATAATAAATAAATAAAATAAAAATAAAAATAAAAAGGAGGAAAAAGAAAAAAACCAAAAAAAAAAAAAAAGGAAAAAAGTGAAATAAGTGAGAAAGAAAAGAAGGTGGATGCGATAATAACCTTATCAATTTGATAAGAGGATCACATGTTGTCGGCTTAGGTTGTTTTGAGTTTTTGCATATGAAAATAGCACGTGGGAAGACAAACAGAAAGAGACATGAAATATCATTTTATCTATAATGAAGGAATACTTTTCTTTTCTTTTTCTCAAAAATTCTCAAATCTTGTTATATATTGATCAAGTAAGGGCAGCAGGGATTTAGATCCTAAGGCTTTGTTTGGAACCGTTTTAAGACTTATTTAACTATTTTCGTCTTATTTTTGGGAAATATCTTTGGAAGGAAGAATTTGATAATGACATTATATTTTGATGGGAGGCAAAAAATTACTGTAGCAGTCAAATTATTTTTGAAGGTGTTGGAAAAAAGTAGAGGAACATTTTGAAATTTGAAATAATGTTTATTTGTTTTTTATATTGAAAATAATTTTACTGTAGAAGTTAAATCATATTCGGAGGAGAGAGCGTCGGATTGATTGTCACTCTACCGCGCGTCTCAATTCTTCTTTTGCATGCCCTAATTGGTCCTTGAAAGCCCTTGATTGTGTTCTTCACCCTTTTTCTCTTCAAATATGTCTCTGCCTTGTGAGACCGCAGTCTCACATTTTAGTTCAAATTCTCATACCGTAGTCCGAGGTAAAATTCTGGCGGCAATTCATTTATTTAAGGGTTAAATACAAAAGCACCATTGTACTATGACATTTGTATCATATACCCCATGTACTACATATAAATACAAAACTCTCCATCACATTGCATTTTTTTTTCAAAATATGACGAAAATATAATATAATGGTTTGTTTGAGCCATTTTTCACTATATATTTTACCATTTTTAGCCAATTTTACGGGGGACATTTTGGTATTTTTTTAATTTTCTGAATAAAATCTTTTATTTTTGTTATTTTGAGTTTCTTCATTTTTTTTAGAGTAAAAAGCAGTTTGCCCCCTAAACTATGGGTCGATTTGCACTTTACCCCCCAAACAAAAAAAATTTGCACGTTTTTACCTAAACTCGTTAATTCGTTGCACGGTGCCCCCTAAACTCAATTTTCCGGCAATTTTGACCGGAATGTTAAAACATGTGCTTTGCACGTGAGATTTTGAGGGGTAAATTCGTCCATTCACTTGCATCTTTAATATTAATTACAAATACATATTAAAAAGATAAGAAAAAGAAAATAATAAAAAAAACAGAAAAAAGAAAAAAAGGAAATAAAAGAAAAAAAGCTGTCATCCAACAAATCACATCGTCCACCTTTCTTCCCCAAAAACCACGAGACCATCATCCACCTTCCTTCCCAAAACCCAATCCATGTCTGCACCAAAAAAATCTCAAACAATAATTTAAAAAAATTCCAAAATTTTCCGACGACCACCACTCCTCCTCCTTTCAAGGATACAGCTTCGTCGGCGAGCCAGGTAACATTCTCCGGCGAAAAAATAACAGCACCATCGATCTCCGATAATTGGTGCTCTACATCTCCTCAACGGCCCAGATTCAGTTTAAATAAAATGTCTTCAAATTCGATTTTGCTCATATATCCATAGAAGATGGGGATGAGGTTAGGATCTTTGACGTCGGAGGAGCAGCGGCGGAGATGGTGATTTCTTGAAAAGAAAAATTGGGGAGATCTTTTTTTCACTGCTATGGTCGAACACTCGGTCGGCAAACGAATGAGGAAACGGGGCAAGTAATGGCGGCGGCGGGTTGGAAATAGTTTAGAGGTGGAAATGATGATTTGCCGGGGTGGGATTGGTGGTCGGTGATTGCGAGAGAGTGGAAAAAACCAATTGGATTATGCACGAATATCGATTGGAGGGCAAGCATTCTTTGCAAAATCTCCCCAAAACTGCTAATGTATATTCCCCTGTTTTCCCCTGTTTTTTTTTTTTTTTTTTTTTTTTTTTGTTGTTTGCTGATGATTGTTTCTTTTTTGTTTTTCTTATTAAATTTTCAGAATGAATGGGTGATATGCAGAATATTTAAGAAGAGTAGTGATGGGAAAATAGTGCCTATATCAGGGTTTGCAAGGAATAGAAACTGCGGAGTCGATTCAGAGGCGGCGTCCGATTTGCCTCAGCTGATGGATTTTTCCTCTGACGAAAATCATACAAGAACCACTTGTGCACGTGCTGCTGAGGGATCTCACGTGACCTGCTTCTCCAATCCGATGGAGGACCCACGAGATATAACACCGTTCGATGACTTCAGTTCTTCGTCTTCTTCGAGAAACTTCCGTTTCTCGCCTTTTCCGTTTGTTCTACCTCAGAATTCTGTTTTCCTCGATAGCAAAAGCTTTTCTAATACGAAGCGAAACGGTGATGGGGAATTCTCGCAGGATATGTGTTCCGCTATGTCGTCGTACAACGAAGTGTCGAATGTCTTCTTTTAGTAAATGCAGATTGTATGTTTCTGTATACGTTTTCGTTTTCGTTTATCTACTCGTTTACGTATGTCCGATATTTCGACGAAGAACTGTCCAAGTTTGCAATTAAAGATTCTTGCTAAATCTATGGAATCAACTTTTTTAAATTTTAATTTTCTTTTAATTTGTTCAATGTTTAATGTGAGTATTAATTGTAGACGGAGAGGAACAACAGGGGGTGTTGAATGGTGGTTGTGGCGGCCACAGAATTGCTATTCGGCGGCGGAGCGAGGTGGTGCTGGTGGTGGTTTACTGTAGTGGGAAAAGGGAAGGAGCAAGACGCCATTTTTATTTTTCTTTTGCGCAATTTTCAAGTTTTTCTCAGTTTTTCTTTTTCCTTTATTTATTTATTCTTTTTCTTTTCTTTTCTTTTTTCTTTTTTTCCTTTTCTTTTTTCTTTTTTTTTTTAATATTTATTATTAAAGATGCAAGTGAATGGACGAATTTACCCCTCAAAATCTCACGTGCAAAGCACATGTTTTCACATTCCGGTCAAAATTGCCGGAAAATTGAGTTTAGGGGGCACCGTGCAACGAATTAACGAGTTCAGGTAAAAACGTGTAAATTTTTTTTGTTTGGGGGGTAAAGTGCAAATCGGCCCATAATTTAGGGGGCAAACTGCTTTTTACTCTTTTTTTTACTTAAATGTCTTCCGCTAGTTCAAACATCCTAAGATTACAAACATCTTTACAATCCTATGATTGTTGAGAGTTTGAACTACCGGAAGACATTTAAGAAAAAAAAATGAAGAAATTCAAAATGACAAAAATAAAAGATTTTATTCAGAAAATAAAAAAAAAATCTAAGTAAGTAAATGTTTTGGAGAAAAAAAATAAAAATATCAAAATTTTCCAAGTAAAATTGACCGAAAATGTGAAAAAATATAATGGAAATGGCTCAAACAAACCATTTATATTTATAGGCTTATCATGGGTATTTTCGTTAGATTTTGAAAAAAATATAAGGGGGATTTTCGCTGTATAGTGCAGAGGATATATGATATAAAGTCCATAGTACAGAGGTATATTGTATTTAACCCTTTATTTAATTGAATTGACCCTGAAGTTAGGGTATATATAAGAAGAGTTTCCAAGGCAATTTAATAAGGATCTTTTGGGCGAAAAATTGATTGAATGTATGTCTGAAAAAATCTTGCTTCTTTCAAGGAACTTCTGCAGAAATCTAGAAACTTATGATTCTTTAACAACGTATGTTTAAAAGAAATTAAATGTTAAATCGCTAATAATTTATCACTGACTCCCTAGTTTCATTTGGTTGGTTTATAAATAGATTGAAGGTATAACGTTGTTAATTTTACTAGAAAGATAGAGCAAACATCTATGTATCCAACTCAATTGATCAATTGACAACCTTAAAAATCAAAATTGTGGATAATTCACAAAAAAAAAAAGAAATTAAAAAAAATGGTGAAAGCTAGCTTGACAAATGACAATGACAAGATGAGTAGTCCAATTTGTCAACTGAGGCAGCAGGGAAGAAACTACAAGTAAAGATTTATTATAAATCATTAAACAAAAAAGGACAATCTTGTTGGGCCCCACTAAATATCAAACACCTAATCCAAACAGAATCCTCAACTGTTTGGATAAGGCATCACCAGGCCCTCTGGTTTTTTTTTTTTTTTTTTTGAATTAATTAATTAATTTATTTTTTCAGATAAATACCAAAAAATGTGAATCCATGAAAAGACTTTGTTTCAATGAGAATATTAATGTAAAGGGTATATTCGTCCAAAGTAAGACATTCTTGCTAAAAGCATATAATAATTATTTAAATACAAGTAGTAGAATTTATCAGAACCAAATTTTATGCGATTAAGAATAACGGAGATGGTGTGAATTAGCTTTTATATGGTTTTTCAAGAGTTCAGATTTTATATCACACAAGTATAAATGTATAATAGCTTCCTATGGTGATACAAGGAATACATAGTATGTCTCAAAAATAGGGATACTGGAAATTGGGGGAGATGTATAAATATTAAAATGTAGGGCATATTTATAAATATACATCATGAACGTGTATAACTATAAGTTTTTATTTATAATGTTTTCATGTAAATATATTCAAAATAAATAGGGTTAAATACAAAAACACCCTAGCACTATGAACTTTGTATCATATACTCATGTACTACACATAAATATAAAAAACTCCCTCATATTATTTTTTTTCAAAATATGACGATAATACCCCTACTCAAGTATATATATATATATGTGTGTGTGTGTGTGTGTGTGTGTGTGTGTGTGTGTGTGTGTGTGTATGAGTTTGTTTGAGCCATTTTCCACTATATATTTTACCATTTTCAGTCAATTTTACGTGGGAGATTTCGGTATTCATATTTTTTTGTTCAAAACAAGTAATTGCTTAGATTTTTTTAATTTTCTGAATAAAACCTTTTATTTTTGTCATTTTGAGTTTTTTCATTTTTTTTTTCTTAAATGTCTTCCGGTAGTTCAAACATCCTAAGATTACAAACATCTTTACAATCCTATGAATGTTTAGAATTTGAACTACCGGAAGACATTTAAGACAACATGAAGAAATTCAAAATGACAAAAAAATAAAAGGTTTTATTCAGAAAATGAAAAAAAAAAAAATCTAAGTAATTAAATGTTTTGGAGAAAAAAATATAAATATCAAAATATCCCAAGTAAAATTGACCGAAAATGTTAAAAAATATAGTGAAAAATGGCTCAAACAAACCCTTATATTTATAGGCTTAACAAGGGTATTTTTGTGAGATGTTGGAAAAAATATAATATTAGGGGGTTTTTTGTATTTATGTGTAGTACATGGGAGTATATGATATAAAGTCCATAGTAAATGGGTGTTTTTGTATTTAACCCAAATAAATATTATGGTCAACTATCAGTTTGCAATTGATCTTTAAATCATTTAATTAAGGGAACATCTAGGAAATGTAGTTAAGGAAACACCCTCTCCCAAAAATAATCAGAGAAAACCGTTTTAGCTAATACCCCACCCAAATATTATTTTATAAATTCCAGAACCACTCTTAATTGTCTAATATACTCTTTCAAATCTCTAATCTCATTTTTCATTTTCCATTCTCCTTTCTCGTTTCTATCTTCTCTCTTCTCTGTTTTCTTTTTTCTCTGTTTTCTCCGGCAAATCTTCTCCCCCCCGTCGGCGCCGTCGGAAGATAGAGGAATGCAGGGAGTCTCCACCGCCACGACCACCGCCTCTTCTGTCTTGTCGATCAAGAGCCGGCTCGACGAGGTCGATCCAGTGGGTCTAGGGCGAAGATCCGCCGGTGTGCTATTTTTGTCCGTGCCGAATGATGCACCGGTTAATCCTCGCCGTGTATCGCCTCCCCGTCGGCGTGTGGAGGAAGAAGAAGAGGAACAGTCTGTTGAGAAAGAAAAGGAATCACTCGTCGTCGGAGGAGAATCAACAGAATTTGTTGATGAAGATATTTGTTTTTTTTTTTTTTTTTTGTTTTTTTTACTTTTATTATTTTTTTGGTGTTGATTTTGTCATGTGTTCGGAAATTGTTTATGTAGTGGCCAATAAGGGTTGACAAATACTTTGAATTGTTCCAGTTTTTTTTTTTTTTTTTTTTTTTTTTTTTTTTTTTTTTTTTGGGGAAAATGAAAAGGTAATTTGGGTTTTTTTTTGTATGAATTATGTATTTTTTTTTTTTATTTCCTGATTGGTTGAGTAATGTGGTATAGTGGTGGTGTGGTGACGATGGGGAGGCAGACTATGGTTTTTTCGTGGATCGAGCGGATGACGGCGCATGTAGAGGAATTCGCGCAGGGTGGAATCTTAATCGACTACGTACATGCTCGATAGTCGATTAAGTTAATCGACTATGCTCTGGTAGTCGATTAAGGTTAATCGAATCAAATTTTTTTATTTTTTATTTTTGGATTTTTTGTTTCTTGATTCCAATTGTATAAATCAATTATAATGTTTGCATATTTTTTGCTTGTGTAAAATATAGTTGATTTCATATTTTCTTTTGTAGTTGTGCTTTATTATTTTTAGTACTCAGATTCTTAATCGACTATGCTTCATAGGCGATTAATATACCAGATCGACAAAAAAATTAAAAAACGAAAAAAAATTAAAAAAAGGGAAAAAAAAAAATTTCCTTAATCGACTATGAAGTATAGTCGATTAATAAAACCGATACAGAAAAAAAGAAGTTTAAATAACGTAAAGAAAAAAAATGGGCTGATGACCAGCGCGTGACGCAATGATGACGTGGGCGCGTGACGCAAAGATGATGTGGCAGGCATGGGCAAAATTGAAAAAACAAAAATGGTTGTAAATGGGTTTGATTTTTTTTTTCAAATGAAGCAAAATATTTTGGGTCTCAAAAAGAAGTTATTGGGGGTTCTCAAAAAACCCCATTAATTAAGGGGTCTTAATTATAAGAACTAAATAATAAGCTCAATTAATTTTTGCTTCACATCCTTTATAAAATTTATTTCAAAAATGTCTTCTACATACAACGAATGAAATATGTACCAAATAATATTTAAACTGCATTTTTATTATGCATTTAACATTTTCATTTTTTGCATCTAATATTTTCTTTTATTTTTTTGTACGTAGAACACGATCTTTTTTTCCTTTTTAGTTTATTATTTTTTTCAGTATTATAAAAATCTATTTTTTCCGTTTTTTACATATTTGAAAATTATAACTTTTTGGCCGTATTTACCTATAGACATCCGTAGGAACCCGTAGTCAACGTAGTCGCACATAGTCATTTTTACACAATTCGAAAATTCTAACTTCCCCTTAGAGAGAGAGAGAGAGAGAGAGAGAGAGAGAGAGAGAGAGAGAAGGGGGTGGGGTGGTGTGGGGCAGAAAAAAATGATAGAGAAGAAAGAGAAAAATGAGAATGAAATGTGATTTTTTAGGTTAAATAAAAATGAAAGAATGTAGGTTAAATTTTTATATATAAATGAAAGGTTTGTCGAAACTCTAAAAACAGTTTTTTTTTTTAGTTATGTTTGTGAAATATTTATTTACTTTATTTTATTTTTTTTATAGCTTATTCAAAATTATTTGTTTTTTCTTTTTTTTTTTATAGAACACGTTTCGATTTTTTTAATTGTTCTTTTTTTTTTCTTTTTTTCTTCTTCCTTTTTACCCCTTCCCACTAAACACCGTCAATTTTCTTTTCACATTTTTTATCTCTAAATATTTCCTTTATTTTCTTCTTCTTTTTTTCTCTTCCAGCACTAAATTTTCTCTCATTTTTTATAAGACACGCTTTTTTTAATTATTTTGTTTTTATTATTTTTTATTTTTTTCCCCTTCCCACTAAACACGAACTTTGAATTTTTGTTTTCACGTTTGTTTTTTTCATTTTAATTAGTTTCTTTTTTTTTTTCTTTTTTTCCCCCTTCCAGCACTAATTTTTCTCTCTCTTTTTTTATAACATGCGTATGTGTATTACATTTTATTGTTAAAATAGATATATAGATTATGATTGCAATTAGTGGAATTTTTACATTTTCGGTGTTCCATTGTTTTGCTATTGTGCATTTCATATATGTTTACTAATAATTTTGCTTATCTTAATTTTTTTTCAATATCCGCCCGTGTAATGCACGAGGCAAAATACTAGTTTTGTTTAGAATTAAAGATTTAGAGGGTGTTTGGCTAAACTTATTTTAAACAACCGATAAGCTCTTACTTCTGATAACATGTTTTAAGAGCTGATAAGCTGTTACATCTTATTCTTATGATTAATTTTTAGAGTGTTTGGATAATGAACTTATTTCCTATTTTTACTCATTATAAGTTCATAAATAAAAATGTGGGGTAGAGGTATTTTTTTATAAATATCTTATTTGCTCTCCAACAGCTTATTTTTGTAAAAATTAAATTTTTTTTTAAAATTTACCGAACACTTTAGAAGAGCTTATAAGCTCTAAAATATCTTATAAACTTCTTTTAACATTTTATAAACTTAGCCAAACACCTCAAGAGATATTGGGCCCTTTGGCTTAAGTGGAAGTTCAAGTATATCTCTTGAAATGCAAACTTTGCTTCTCACAATCTTGCCATTTGGGCATCTTTTGTAGATTGGTGTGGTCTTATTCCCCTTAGTTATTTGCCAATTTCATGTTTTTGTGATTGGGATCCCCTTGTTGACTCTTGTTTTTTTTAATTCTTAATGCAATCTTTTCCCTTATCAAAAAAAAAAAAAAAAAAAACACCCTCTTGATTAAAATGCTGTATTTGAGGTTGTCCCCCATATCTAATTAGGTTTAATTCGAGTGGTGTCAAGTATATTACCCCTTTAATTAATTAGGAAAGCAACAAAAATATTTATTATTCAAACATATGGCTAATTTTTAAAAAATTACAAAATGGCCACTAAGCTACATGGCAGGTGTCCTTCAAAAATGTCCCCTTCAAAATGGATCACTGTTGCACACTACTCTAATAGCAAATTTTGATAAATTATTCACCTGAATTGAGTGTTTTGGTTGCACGTTGCCTTTTGAAATGTTATTTTTGTTGCATATTGCCCCTTAAAACATTATTTTTCTATATATTGTCCCCTTTACACTATTATTTTTGTTACACGATGCCCACCAAAATTTGCATTTCTCTTCCATTTTAGGACCCATGCCTATTGATAGATCTATCATTCCGGCTCTAGTGAGACGGTTCTTTACCGGTTTGATGAGTCGAAATTGCTCACCCCTATCAAATACTGTATTCGATGATGTATTTGATGATATATGAATTATTTATTATAGATTCCGTACAAAAAAGTATTTATTTTATAATTTGTTACAAAATATATATATATATATATATATATATATATATATATATATATATATATATATATATATATATATATACGCAATGCAGCAGACGTAGCATTTACTGAATGAATGGTAAAGTCGTGTATACATAAGACGATTTTTAATTACAATATTGGCAATTTATATTATGAAAAAAAAATTGTAATTAGTTATCTAGTTCGTGTGGAATTATAACTTATATTAACTATCATTATCTATTATCATGAAATGTAGTAAGGTACCAAAGCAAAATAATAGTCAATTAAAATGACAAAAAGGGTAAAATGTGTTTAAAATCTTCATTTATAGAAGCTAACAACCGTATGAAATATTCACAAAAATAAAGTATATTCAATGCCTTCTAAATTACTATGTTTGAGATGGTAAATAAAGACAATAAAAATAAATAGATTTACGTTAAAACTTAAAGAGCTAACTAAATACAGTTTGCACCCTTAAAGTATAGGGTTGGTAACACTTACCCCCTTAAAGTTACAAATGTAACACTTACCCCCTCATTAATGAATTTAATGATAAAACTTTGACTTTGAATGATGTGTCATTTTTTCTTCCCAAATTGTCCTTCTAGCTATTATATTGATGCATAGGGATGGGAACGAGCCGAGCTCGGCTCTTTTGGCCAGCTCGAGCTCGAGCTCGAGTCCATGTTGCCGAGCTCGAGCTCGAGCTTATTTAATTTTTTTTTATTAAAATCATTTTTTTATTAAATAATGAACTCTAGTTATATATATTTTTTATCTTTTCTATTATTATTATTATTATTATTATTATATTTTATATTATTATGAATTATTCAAGTAATATATATTTGTTTCTATTTAAATACTAGATATATTTATTATTATAGACTATTTACTACTTAGTTAATAATAATAATAATAATAATAAGAATAAGAATAAGAATAATATATATATATATATATATATATATATAAATAAAGAAAAAAAAAAAAAAAAAGAGAAGGCAGCTCGCGAGCCGGCTCGCGAGTTGCCGAACAACTAATTTTAGGCTCAAGCTCAAGCTCGTCCGAAGCTCGAGCTCGAAAAACCCGAGCTCGAGTTCGAGCTTTTTTCGAGCCGGCTCGGCTCGTTTACCACCCCTAATTTGATGCATATATAATAATATATTTTCAATAATATTTCAAAAACTAAATTTTATAAAATATAATAATTATTAAAAAATTATTTTGATTTATGTTTAACTCCACATTTTAATTACTATAGACCCTAATATAAATAAAAATCTCAATTATTTAAAAAATATATAAAATACGTTAAACATTTGAAAGAAAAAAAAATATTTTCAAGACTTAAACATCCAATTTTTTTTATAATAATTATTGATTTGGAAATTTATTTCAGTTACTTAAATATAAATTTCAATAAAAAAATATTTAAATATTTAGACGTTTAAATTATAATTTCTTATTAAATTTTGAATACATTTTGTGATTCTCAAAGTAAAAAAATGGGATGATTACATTAGAGTCATATACGCATAAAATAACTATATAAACTATAAAATCATAATTAAAATTCGAATAATTGTTAATTTTTTATTAGCTACAAATGAACACAAGGTAATACAAAAATGAAACTAAAATTCCATTTTTTCATTCCTAAATTTACAATATTGAAATAATAAAATTAAGTTTTTGCAAAGTTGCCGAATTTTTTATTATTACATATTCATTATTTATATAATTGCTAGAAGGACAATTTGGGAAGCAAAAATGTCACATCATTCAAAGTCAAAGTTTTACCTTTAAATTCATTAATGAGGGGGGTAAATGTTACATTTGTAACTTTAAGGGGTAAGTGTTACCACCCCTATACTTTAAGGGTGCAAACTGTATTTAGCCCAAACTTAAAAGTGTATTGAGAAAAAACCACGACCAAGAAGGAGATAATTCAATATAATTCACAATAGATTAGCTAAGGTAAAATGCTCTTGGATTTTGGACCAACGATTTTAAGACAAAGCCCTGTACGAAAATAGAAGAAAAGAATAGAAAAATAAATTAAGAGATTCACTCTCTAGATATATTAGATTTTGATTTAGGTTATTTTGATTAAATGTTATAAATATGTACTTATTTAGGGCATCTCCGACCGGACGCTATAACCCATTTTTTCATCTAATTTAGGTGTTTTTAGCCTCCCACCCGAAATTCCTATATCACCATTAGGTCCATTACACCTAAAATTATAGAGACTTGGTTTTAGCCTCCCACCGTGGTCGACCCCCATGTCACCAAATACTCATATCCTATTTTTCCACCAATTTTTTTGGTGAAGGAATTTTCATCTCCTACCGGTCCACCATTTTCCTATTTTTTCCACCAAATCCTATTTTTCCTACCAAATATAGAGGTGAAAATAGGATTTGCCGTAATTAACTCCATTTTATTAAGTACCATATAAAATGACGATTTTAACTAATTGCACCCGATTACCAACTTATTTGCATATTTATTGTAAATACATTGGTATTAATTATTAAATTAGTTTTTAAAATATAAATACATTTTTTATTATTAACAAAACATTAATTCTAATAATATAAATATGCTTATTTTTAATTAATTTGTATATTTTGTTGGTAACAATGTTTATTAGTTCATTTATTTACTTATCTAATATGCTAATTGCTATTAATAAAATATAATAAGAAACAATAGAATAATTAACGAAACACACTTTAATTGATGAAATATAGGACGAGACATTTATAGACATTTAATAGAATGATAACATAATTTTAATTTATATAGTTAAGGAAATTTATTACTTAGCATTGGATGTATAATTAATATTTATGAAATAAAATATTATAAAATTACGATTAACATTAGATTTATATTTTTGGGGCATATATGGTGAAATGCTATGGGAGACCAAACCAAATCCTATTTTCTATAAGTGGTGAAATGGTGAAATATTATTATTTTAATATTTGGTCTAAATTTTGGTGAAACCCATTGGAGATCAAAAACATTATTTTTCCACCAAAAATGGTGGAAGAGTAAAATGGTGTGCTACCGGTGGAGATGAACCCATTTTTTCATCACCATAAATGGGATTTGGTGAAAAAATGGTGAGACCGGTCGGAGATGCTCTTAGTGTTACATTTTTGTAAATATTTTAGCAGCAAACTTTGGTATAATACTGATGATGCTAAAATTACATCACCTGATGTAGTTGAAGTAGGATAAGCTAGAAGAGTAAAGTGGATCACTGTCTCACGAGTTTGATGACCTTAAGATATCTGCGATCAGAGAACACGTAAATTAAGCCGGGGTTGATCCGGCAGAAACCTCTCTAACGCTGAAGTCAGCCGTGTGGATTGTAAAGTTGTAGAGAGAACTCAGGGAGTTGTATAGTTGGAACATTGAACATACCTTAACAAAATGAATTAAATCGTTAGTTATACCTCATTGATTATGTTGAAGTTAATTTGTTGAGCTCAAACCTTATTTGAAGGTGATTGAGTCTTCGTTGTAGTTGTCTTCAAAATCGAGCTCGTGGCCAGTAGGTACAGAAATTGTAGACCCCTTAAGTTAATCCAATTAAGCATATCAAATACTATCCACTCTTAAAATGTAGTATTTTTGCAATTTGTAACCGTGAAAAAAAATTAATAATACTTTGAATCCTCAAAATATAATAATTCACTCATAATGGACCCTGAATTAGATGTTTAAAAGTTATTGAGCCAAATTTCATATTTTCTATTGTATCTTTTTAAAGATGCAAATTGTAAAATTAATTGTTTTTTTCAACCTTTTAACCTAATTTCGAAGTTATAAAGTTCAGAAATAGAAACTTATCTCATCAATCTGCTTTAGCATATATTCTATATAAAAAAAAAAAAAAAAAGAAGCTTTCATAATTTTTATCACCAAATTATTTATTTTTTACTGGAATCGGTAAAAAGAAATTGGTAGTATTCTTTTTAAATGGAACATGTAGGCTCTTTTTTATTATTTCAATTATATTTATGGTTATGATTCAAAGAGTCAAGTTAATTTTTTTAGGGAAAATTAGCAAGAATCCCCAATCGAGAAAATATATGGATGGAAAATCTCCCTCAAAAAAATAATTAGAGAAAACCCCATTCGCTCATGTTCTACAAAAATGTTATTTTTGTATTTCCAATAATACCCTTATTTGATCATAATAACTTAATTCTTAACCCTAATCATTATTCCGTCTTTTCTTTTTTCCCATCCGAATCTCACCATCCTCCCTCTACTCCGCCACCACCACCACCATCAGTCCATCACAGCCCAACCAGGTGACTTTGAAGTCCCCGTCGGAGACTATGGTGACGATCCGGCGAAGAGGATTTTGCGATGCAGTATTTCTTCGCAGGCAGAGCCGTGCGAGAATTCAGTGAGGTGAGTGAAAACGGCAATGGAGAACGGCGGAGTGGCGTACGGTGGAGGAGAAATCAAAGCGTTGTTATTATACCAATGGGAGAATGACTAACGGACCAGGTTATAATTTTTTTATTTAAATTTTGCTGTCTCTATTTGGATATGGCTGTGGTCGAAGAAAATTGGGTTTGGGTGGCTTTGTTTTGGTGTTTTTGGTGGTGGTGGTTCTGTTTGGATTGGTGGTGCGCGTTGTGATTTACTTTATTTGTAATAAAAAAACCGTTAGAATATGGAAGTGGGTGGTGATGGTGTGGTGTTGCGGCGACGTGGTGACGACGATGAGGAGCAGTCTAGGTTTTTTTTCCGTAGATTGAGCAGAAAACGGCGCGCGCGGAGGAAGTCTGCGGAGGTTAATCGACTACGCTTTGGTAGTCGATTAAATTAATCGACTACGCTCTGGTAGTCGATTAAAGTGTTAATTGAATATGTTTTGGTAGTCAATTAAGGTTACTCGACTTCATTTTTAAATTCATTTTTGGATTTTTATGTATTGATTCCGATTTGTATAAATCAATTACAATTTATGTATATTATTTGTTGGGTGACAAATATGCCACAAACAAGAACACCCCAACTCCTTCAAACCGTAATTCAACTCTAATTTCACAACCAATTTAGCATAATTACACCAATTAACCAATTTTGACCGCCACCATCGGAGATGGTCGGTCAGCCACCGTTGACCGCCAGACTCCATCATTGACTTTTTTTTTAAAACCTTTTTTTTTCTTAAAAAAAATATTTTCATTAATTTTATTGTCTTGGCCTGCAATACTGTCTCGGAAACAATAATATTACTGTCAGAGACAGTCTTTTAACTGGCCGAAACAATAATTTTACTGTATTAATTAATTTTATCTTTTCGGCCTGCAATTTTCATGTCTTCGACCGTAATATTATCGTCTCATGCAGTAATATTAATGTTTGGTACAGTAATATTACTGTTCGGCACAATAATATTAGTAATATTACTGTTTGAGACAGTAGTATTAGTAACATTACTGTTTACGCATTCAATATTAATGTCTCAGATAATAATTTTGTTGTTATTACAGTAATTTAGAGAGAAAAAAAGTTTCAGAAAAAAAAAAGTCAACACCGGAGAACCGTGCGGTAAACGTCGGAATCTGACCGGAAGAAAAATCATAAAAAAATTATTTTCTGAAAAAAAAAATATTTTTTCAAAAAATTAAAAAAAATATGGGTTAATATGATATATTTGTACAATTTGGAGTCAATATGCAATATTGATGAAGTTAGAATATAATTGATTGAATTGATGAAAATTATATTTTGAGGGATATTTTGAACAAAATACATGGGAATGAGTTTATTTGCGAGACTGTTTTTTGTCTGCACCTATGTGCATTTATATCCCTTGTCATGGGCCTATTTGTCATTTCTACCTTACTTGTTTTATAAAAAGATGATTTTTCGAGTTTATGTAGTTGTGTTTTGTTATTTTTAGTTGTCAGTTCCTTAATCGGTTATGCTTCATAGTCGATTAATGTACCTGAAGAGAAAAAAAAAATTAAAAATAAAAAAGGAAAAAAGGAAAAACAAAAATTAGTTTTAAAACAAAAGAAAAACAAAAATTGGGATGAGAGTAGAAGGAAGAAGATGGTGGAAGGGCAATTTGGGGATTAAAAAGAAGGAGAATTAGTATGGGTTTTTCTCAAAGAGTGGTTTGTTGAGTGGGCCTCATTCTATTTGCAGTGTACGAATTTCAACTCCAATGAGGAATGATTTCTTGTGGACACCAGATCCAGCTCCGCTACCTTAAGAGGCTGTTGAGTCACCATGATTTATATTTTTCTATCAAATATTTGTCGGACCAAAGAATGAGGATCCTAAGGACGAGGAATTTCACCTTTTTGGTACAAGTATTGGGGTTCTCTCAAATAGCCCCATTTTTTTAATTTGGTGATAAAAAATTATGAGAATTCTCCTTTTTCTATTTTGTTTTTTTGTGAGAATTTCGTTTCCAAAATATTTTGATAAGATTTTTAATTTTTTCGCAAGTTATTCGCTCTAAATTATTTTGAAGGATAGACAAAAATAATATTTCAATTTAGTATATAGTACCTAAAAGAAAAAACCATAAAGCACATGAAAATTACTTCATTAAGTTAAAAAAAGGAAAAAAAAAATTATAGTATACATTATAAATTATTTGCTGTGTTTTGAAGGTGTAAAGACTTATTAAGGTTGCAAAATGCTAAACGAGTTCATCTCAATAGTTCAAACTTCAATGTGGGATTAGGACAAAAGAACTTTGGTTGATTCAATGGGTGGGCCCAATGCCCAAAGCCATGCAAACTCCACATTCCACAATTTTCAAAAAAGAAAGAGTTTGGAAAATATGCTTCACCTTGTGGATAATATATAATAATAAGAGCAGAACATAACAACTTTTCTTATTTGATCTCATCTTCAAAGTTGAATTAAGGGTAAATTACAAATACCCTCTCAGGTATGGTCAAATTACAAAACACCCCCTCTTGTTTGGATAATTACATCTACTCCTGAACTATAATTTTTTCTTACACCTCCACCTTTATGGTGCCAAATTCAACATAATCATCTAGATTCCGTGAAATGTGTTCTAGTTTGTACTTGTTTTGTGTAAAAATATAGTTTCTGATGCACCACAAACTGATATATACAAGCTAAAAATCACATATTATGATCATCTTGCTTCATAATGTAGAGTTTGAATGGGATAAAACGAGTACAAAATTGATAATATTCCATATAATCTCCAAGATTCCACTAAATTTGAGGAGTTGAGGGGTGGTTGTAATTACCCAAACAAGAAGGGTGTTTTTGTAATTTGACCATACCTAAGGGGGTGTTTGTAATTTACCCTTGAACTAATCACTCTCTCTCTCTCTCTCAGTTGCGAGTTTTCAACTGTCCAATCTGCCAATTTCAATTACACCGATCCTCACTCACATGTATCATTTCACGTGGACCACTTCGTATCCCGACAAAGTTTTTTGTAAATTCAATTTCTTGCCAATTCAGCATATTGTACATAAGCTGCCTATTAGAGATAGAGAGTGTTTGTCGAAAACTTATAAGTTGAAGATATTTAGAAGTTTATAAGTTTTTTTAAAGAGTTTGTTAGTTTTTTAAGAGAAAAATAAAAAATTCAAAATTCAAAAAACAAGTTACGTTGAGAGCAAATAAGATTTTTTCTATTAAGTGCGTCTACTCTGAGCATTTATAATGAGAAAAAAGATATCTTATAAGATCGTTATCAAACAATTTAAAAAATAATTCTAAAAATAAGACATAACAATTTATTGGCTCTAAAAACAACATACTAAATATAAGAGCTTATAAGCATAGCCAAACGGGCCCTTAATTACATCTCCGGTATTATTTGCATGAAATTGAAATTTACCCAATAAATATATGTAGCTGCTGACCAATTGTAAGATGAGAAAGAAGTTTTTATAAATTACAATGCCATCAACATTTTTTTACCACAAAACTTTGTGTAATTGAAATTTCTCATTTGCACCAAAATATTAATGTTCTGATTGATGCATGGATTCCAAAATGCAAATGAAAATGCAAAGGAAAAGGAAATCAAGAATCTTTGAAATCCTAATTGTGTTTGATTTCTAAGAAAAATGATGATGAAAATAACTTTGAGGAAAATCATTTTCCTTAATTTTGTTTGGTTCTTAAGGCAAAATGATAGAGAAAAATAGCAAGTAAAATGAAAATAAAAATGAACTGTTATTAAAAATTAAGGCTTTATTTGGATTATTTTTATTTCGAAATCAATTCTAATCCAAAAAGAGATAAATTTTTTTCTTTTAAAATAAATTCACAACATTTTTTTACCACAAAACTTTGTGTAATTGAGATTTCTCATTTGCACCAAAATATTAATGTTCTGATTGATGCATGGATTTCAAAATGCAAATGAAAATGCAAAGGAAAAGGAAATCAAGAACCTTTGAAATCCTAATTGTGTTTGATTTCTAAGAAAAATGGTGATGAAAATAACTTTGAGGAAAATCATTTTCCTTAGTTTTGTTTGGTTCTTAAGGCAAAATGATAGAGAAAAATAGCAAGTAAAATGAAAATAAAAATGAATTGTTATCAAAAATTAAGGCTTTGTTTGGATCATTTTTATTTCGAAATCAATTCTAATCCAAAAAGAGATAAATTTTTTTCTTTTAAAATAAATTCTAACCCAAAAAAAGTGTCGTGTAACGAATAGAGTAAAATGTAAAATAAGATGGACATTTTATGTGTGTAACAGTGTAACACGTGTAACACAGAGGAGATATATATATTTTCCTTTCCTTATTAATGTATTTTAATTATCAAAAAAAAAAAAAAAAAGAGAGACATAAGAAAGAGAAGAGAATGGGTGACCGAGGAGAGAGAAATGAGAGATGAGAAGAATAGCTAAAAAGAGAGATAGAATAACACAATTTCCTTTTTTTAGGGAAACCGATTTCCCCTGTTTTAGTGCAATTTTTGTTCCACATTTTTCATAAAATTATTTTACATGGAATTTTACTTATTAACCAAACAATAAAACTATTTTAAATCACTTTTTCACTATTTTATGTACTATTTTCTTGAGCCAATTAGAGCCTAAGTTAATTTATTTTCAAGTGCTTATACCCTATGATTTGTCTAATGTCATTTGAAATATTTTCATGATTCGGTTGTCTCGTAATGGATTCGGTAACTACAACAAATTAACGACTTTCATAATTTTATTAGTTTATAAATATTTATAGATCAATTTGAAATAATTTTGGATTCTTGTACGTTAACCATGATCCATTACTCCAATCAACTACCACTTAAAAAAGTTCATGCTACATCATAGCTCATTCGATTTATTTAGCCCATCCATTTAAAGTTAAAGAAGAAAATGTAATTTAAGGAAATTCAATTATTATGTTTTGGAGATATTGTAGTTTTGTTTATGTTATTTTAATTGGAAATTACCAATATTTTATCGATTTTGTGCTTTTTTTTTTTGTGAATTCTCTTAGGTTGCCCTCTCGGATTGAAATATTTGAAACGAATTATTTGAAATTAGTCCAAATAAAAATGAATTGAAATGATTTGTAAGTGGATATGCATTTAGAATTCGCCACAATTATTCAAAAAATAATAACAAATGAGAGACATAAATTTAAAATTCCTTTTTATTTCAATTCGGATAAACTGAATGAATTTGTTAATATATATAAAATTAAAATCAACTACAAAGTAAAAGAAAATGATTCCGCATTCGAGTAATTAGTGAAATGCTCTCTTGAACCTTCATTTATTAAACAATCTCTTCTCTTCTTAATCGCTTTCGAGCATTAAATTTACTATCAACACCCGATATCATCTGACTTGAAATTTGGAGTGTATTCACTAAGGAAGTCTCTGACACATTGTACAATAAATTAAATTGTTTTGGAGGTCAAACGAACATGCACTTTAAACTTGATTTAGCTACTCACAAGCTACTTATCTCAGGTGATCCTGCATCATATATATTAAGATTTGTTATTTACTTCTTTAAATTTATAAATATTCAATGACAATACACTACTATCTAATAATACCCATCAATAATTAGTTTTATAAATGTTTTATATAAAAGTATGAAACGATAGGCCAACCTATGAAATCCAAATGATATTTTTTATAATCTTTTGAAAATTAATTATTTCACATTTTCCATCTTCTATTTTCAAATTAACTTTTTCTTATGCTATTTTGATATTTTAAATTTCACAACTAATTATTTCAATACATTTTAATTATCAAATATTTAAATTTTCTTCAATACTACCCTACATAAATTAGAATTAGGTAAAGAAGCATAGTAGAGGAAGATACGAGAAAGCATGTTAAATGACAATTACTTCATTTCATTTATTATTCCCTCCAAATCCTCATCCACATCAATTAGTAGTACAGTTGTGATATATAATATATTCTCTTTTTTCCTTTTTCCGTAGAAATCAAGAAAAGAAAAAAAAAAACAAGATTTGATATCCAATTAATTTATCCAATCCCATTCCCAACACCAACCAAACACAATCCAGATTCGGATTTTGATTTCTCTCAGCTCAGATGGCGGCGCCGCCCACTTCCGGCACAACCCTGAACGACCTCCCCGACGTGATTCTCTCGAACATAATCGCCGCCGTGGTCGACGTCCGCGGCCGCAACTCCGCCGCCCTCGTCTGCAGCAAGTGGTACGCCCTGGAGCGCGCCACCCGCTCCTCCATCACCCTCCGCGCCAACCTCCGCGACCTTTTCATGGTGCCCAACTGTTTCCGATCCGTCTCCCACCTCGACCTCTCGCTCCTCTCTCCGTGGGGCCACCCGCTCACCTCCGCCTCCGACCCCGCCCTCATCGCCCACCTACTCCGCCTCGCCTTCCCTTCTCTCACCTCCCTCACCTTCTACGCACGAAACCCATCCACCATTCAGCTAGTAGCTTCTCAGTGGCATAACGTCGAACACCTTAAGCTCGTGAGATGGCACCAGCGGCCTCAGGTGGAAACCGCCGGCGACGAGCTCAAAATACTGTTCTCCGAGTGCGGGAAGAACCTCAATTCTCTCGATCTCTCCGCTTTCTATTGCTGGACGGATGACGTGCCTCCCGCGCTGGAGTCGTGCCCTTCAGTTTCATCCAATCTCACGCGCCTCAATCTCTTGAACCCATCGTTCTCCGAGGGTTTCAAGTCCGACGAGATTAAATCAATCACCAAGGCTTGTCCCAATCTGAAGGAATTTCGGGCCGCCTGTATGTTCGATCCGAGGTATATGGGCTCTGTCGGAGATGAAGCCTTGGTTTCTGTATCAGTCAACTGCCCGAAACTTTCGATTCTTCATTTGGCCGATACATCTGCTTTGTCGAACACGAGAGGCGATCCGGAACACGATGGATTCACACAGGAGGACGCAAAGATTAACGTTGCCACTTTGATTGAGGTTTTTTCAGGGCTTCCTCTGTTGGAAGAGCTCGTGTTAGATGTTTGTAATAATGTCCGAGAGAGCGGTCCGGCGCTCGAGGTGCTCAATTCGAAATGCCCAAAATTAAGGTCTCTTAAACTGTGTCAGTTTCACGGTGTTTCGTTACCGATTGAGTCGAAGCTGGACGGAATCGCCCTTTGTCACGGGCTCGAGTCTTTGTCGATTAGAAATGTAGGCGATTTAACCGACATGGGATTGATTGCGATTGGCAGAGGTTGTTGTAGGTTGTCCGTGTTCGAGGTTCATGGCTGCAAGAATATAACCGTGAGAGGAATGAGAACTCTGGCTAGTTTGCTTCGCAGGACGCTAATCGATGTAAGAATCTCTTGCTGCAAAAACCTCGGCGCGGAACAGTCGTTGAAAGCATTGGAACCCATACAGGATCGGATCGAAAGTCTTCACATCGATTGCATTTGGGATGACGGGACCGAAAGTGGGTTCGATCTCAACGACAGTTTCGATCAAGGCGAGGTATCGAACGACGAGAACCACTTCGAAAGCCGCGGTTACAATGATTATTACGATGCTGCCACCATAGAGAATCCAAGCAAGAAGTGCAAATACTCGTACGATCTGAACTCTTCTTCCGATTTAAACGGCTACGAAAACGGCAATGTATACGGGGAACGAACATGGGAAAGACTGAAATATCTCTCGCTATGGATAGCAGTGGGGCAGCTTCTGAATCCACTAACAAACGCCGGGCTCGAAAACTGTCCGAATCTTGAAGAAATACGAATCAAGATTGAAGGAGATTGTAGGGAATTACCAAAACCCTCCGAGCGAGAATTCGGTTTGAGCAATCTTGTGAACTATCCTAGGTTGTCTAAAATGCATTTAGACTGTGGCGAGACGATCGGATACGCGCACACTGCACCTTCGGGGCAGATGGATTTGAGCTTGTGGGAGCGGTTTTATTTAATCGGGATCGGGCATTTAAGTTTGAGGGAGCTCGATTATTGGCCCCCGCAAGATCGGGATGTTAACCAGAGGAGTTTGTCTCTACCAGCTGCCGGTTTATTACAAGAATGTTTTGGGCTGAGGAAACTGTTCATACACGGGACTGCGCACGAGCATTTTATGATGTTTCTGCTTAGGATACCCGACTTGAGAGATGTTCAGTTGAGGGAAGATTATTATCCGGCGCCGGAGAATGATATGAGCACTGAGATGAGGTCGGATTCTTGTAGTCGATTCGAGGCCGCTCTTAATAGGCGCCAGATTTCTGATTGATTTTGATTGACGATACGAATAGTGAGGTGATGTGACTAATTACTGCACTTTTGTTTTTATATTTTTTCGGCGTCGTGTTTACGGTTGGTTTAATGTCGCGTTAGACGTTTATGTTTTGCCGAATTTTGTTGTTTGAGTGTTTTGGCGAAACACAAAAGTAGAAAGATTCACGGTTTGATAATGATATGCTCGGAAAAAAAACAAAAAGAAGGCGAATAAATTGATAGGGGCC
Source organism: Erythranthe guttata (assembly GCF_000504015.1). The sequence continues at coordinate 316,541 of NW_012193023.1, read as the reverse complement.
ATTTGGCTGGGTTCCGTATAGAATCGACATTGTGTTTTCATTGAACTTACTTTTTATTTTTATTTTTCCATTACGAGAGCAAAATAAGGTTGCTGATCTTTTGGCAATTACGGCTATTATTGTAATGAATTCTCATGCTTGAATAATTTGGCTATTTATTTTTGGTTATTTTGATAAGAGATGTTAATGAATGTTTTGTAAGAGCTATATGATTGCTGCTTGTACTAGGTTTGTAATACAATTCTGTTGGCTCCATCTGGTACAGAAGTTGACAAGGAAAATCTCATGACTAAGTTGGTAACTCCCTCTAGTTTTACGGCGAATGACCGGAAATAAATATATATCTGGTCTTTTCAGAGTGAATAGTTCTCCGAGTTCATCAAACTCTTACTTCGTTAAACGAAGATTATAAAACATGGTCCGTATAAAGTTCCAGTCGCATGCATCCGCTTGAATATATAAATTTTTTTCTTGTTCTTTTTGAGGCAAATAGGAAATTCTGAATGTAATTGGAATATGGATCAAATTATGGTAGTTGGAATATATTTGGATAAAGTTTATGGGATGCAGCATGCCACAATAGGCCATAGCCAAAATGCAGCATGGGTATCTGGGTTGGATAAGAAAACATGATTTGGACTAGACATTAAATCTGAGGCCAAAAGCTGAAAACACTACTTTACAAATATAAGCTTAAAGAAAAACAAGTGATGGGCAATTCTTGAAGAGACTCAATGTTGGGCAGTTCCAAGTAGGAGCATTCGCGGAACGGAGTTGCGCGGACAATCAACCCGATTCAACTTAGGCGGGTTAGTAATAAACAACATGTACTCAATTATACATATAAACTGCGAATTCTGAATTTTTGAGACAGGACATTCGAGTAGAAAGAAAAACATTAGCAAAAAATTATTTGCATATCTATTTCTCTTATTTGTTCTTCCTCTCCCCCACAACTCCGTACTCTACCATTTCTCCTTTTCCGACGCCAACGACCCCCTTAGATCGAGTCACAGACACGACGACCGGCAACAATGGAGGTTATAGCAGGAGCGGCGGTGGATATAAAGTTGGAAGCAGAGGCAGTGGTTATAGCGTGTATGGTGGAGGTGGTTACAACGGTAGCGGATGCGGTGGCTATGGCGATGGCGGCGGTTAGGGCGGTAGTAGTCGCGATTATATTGGAGGATGGTAATGGGAGGCAGTGGCTATGCCGATAGCCATTGGAGATGTTAGTGTGATGTCAGATCGACGATGGGAGGCGATTGCATCAACATAGGGCTCTTTGACGATGGCTAGGGTTTGGTGAATAGGGTTTAGGCGATGGGAAGGAGTTGTTGGTTGCTAGGTTATGAATAGTATCTATACTGAACTGATACAAACTCCATAGAACATGTTACGAGACCACTACCTTAGGCATAAGACATAACGGAACGTCCAAAAACAAATGATTCAATTGGTGGAATTCGGAATATTGACCCTGTAGCTATAAAAAGTTAGAAACCAGTATTATGAATGTCGAAGCATTGTCCCCGTAATTATAATGAACCAGATACAAATACAATGTCATTAAGAATAATTACAAGAATCCACTTGCAAAAATTCCGAAAAGTTTTTGAAGAATGACGAAAAGTGAATTTTAATCTCTCAAAATGATTGCATAATAACGTCCAAGTAATAACGGCCCTAAACATTCTATTATTATAAGTCTCAAAGATGCCTAATATAACGAGAAAAATAACTCCGAATTTATTTGTAATAAGAAAATAATCAAATAAAATAAATCTAGTACAAATCGGAATTTAAATAGCAAAAAATAAATTATCTCAAAAAAAAATACGGAAATTAATTAATTCTTCTTCTCCAAGTCACGTCTACTCGGCTGGATCGTATTATAAACCATAGTGCATCGTAGTACATAATAGTCTATTGTACTATATATGAGCAGAGGGAGAGCGGTGAAGTGTGATTCATGTTTTAGAGGCCTGCAAGTGACGATAGTGACTATGCGTATCTATAGATGACTACGGGTGAATTTTGGTCGACATGATATACTACATTTATCGACATAAGAAAAAAAATACTATATTAATTTTAGTATTCCTTTTTTTTTTTTTAATAATATTTTAATTTGATACCCCACCGGTTTCGTTTTCACTTTAGGGTTGTTTTGATTTTTTGGAAGAGTTAAGATATGATGACTATTTATGTTGGACTGTACTGTTTAAAAAAGGTAATACTTAAAGTAGCTCATCTTCGGCTTCTCGTAACTGGACATTTGGATAATCACAACCCATATCAATCTCATATTAGGTTTATTTGATTCATTAAGAATACAACGTGAAAATACAAAATTACCCTTGTTGTCTCATTAGAAATAACTTGTAATAACCTGATGTTGATTTGTATTCTGATAAGTTGAGATATTATCCCCAAATTAACAAAATCTATGTTCATCTGCACACCTCATTTTTCTGAATTCTTCTTTTTCCAATTGTACGAATTGTGCGTTGAGGTTACCATCTTGTCATGAATAGCAACAGTTCTACGGGTGTAAGGGGGTGAGGAGGTAGTTCTGGTTGTGGTTACAGTGGCTTCAATGAAACGCAACCGATGTTATGTTATTATGGGTTGAAATTGTCCGTTAAGACATCATCCACGAGCACCAGTCCAGAACGCCGGTTTGTTTCATGTCTGGAGCGAAGGAAAGTAAGGGTATCTGTCAATTATCCGCTTATTGTTAATTATGTATTTCTCATTCTTGTTAGCGCATCAAATAACAATTACAGTTGAATGTTGTTGGTTCTAATGAAATTGTAATTTGGGCAGGATTTGAAGTGTAAATTCTTCAAATGGGTGGAGCGTGAATTTTGTGAAAATTCGAGTGACATGATTTCTGCATTAAAGGAAAGGATTGAAGGATTGAAGCAACTGATGGGAATCAAACTACGTAGAGCAAAATTCTACAAAAAGATCGCTATACGTTCATCAATTCCTCTTTTCCTATTTTTTTTCCCATGTGTGTGTTGTTGTGCACAATGTAGTAGTACAAATAATTGATATCCATAGTAAGAGTTGTAACTTATAACATCACTGCAACAAGGAATAAGGTCATATTAGGTTCCTTATGACATGATATCTATAGTTGTAATATTCATTATTATGTTAGTAACGCCACGTAGTTAGTTCCCCAGTGGTGTTGTTGTATTGTAATGTATCTTATTTTGATAGTAAGAAAACACAATGCTTGTGTTGTTGGGATCTTGCATTTTGGAAATGTTAACGTCACATTTTCATTATTTTTGCTTCCTTTGTTATTCCAACAAATTAACTAAAATATACGATCTGACAATTTGGTTTTAGATTGTTTGTGACTGCAATTAAATGAATATTACATGAATAATCACAACATGTTTGCAAGCACCACATGTTATTAGTATATTGAAACTGAAATTACAAGTACAACATGAATAATAATGTCACTGGAATTAAATAAATAATCAAGCACCACATGGTTTTATTAGTTTCCTCAAACTGAAATTACGCATCTAATTTAAGTGTTTTGAATAATTGAATAATTTTAGTGATTTGAATAAGTAGTTCTGCATTTTTTCCTTAGTCAAGTGGTTTGAATAATTGATTAGAGAATATTGTGGTTTTTTCCTGCCATACAATATTTTCTTGTTGCTGCCAAAATATTTTCTTCCCATACCAACTAACAAGTCCAACATAATAATTATTGTTTGATAGAAAGAAATGCAAAACAATAAGCTCCCTTCTTCCCTGTACATATGCGAAAATCACATGAGTTACCACACCATTACTTTTCCACAGCTTTCCTCCTCCCTAAAACAACAACAAGCTTTCCTCCACTCAAAATTGGAGTAAGGAAACCCGAAAAATCGATAATATTCAAACAAACACATTTCTTGTACGAATTGGATTGGGATGAGAAGGTAAACAACATTTTCATACAAGTTTTATCATACCAAACTCATTTGGAGGATTTTGTTGCTGGAAAAAAAAAATGAGAGACTCAATCCGTATGGCATAAAGTGTTTTACAAAAAAAAAACATGGCAAATATTTCTAGGCAAAGTATTTTCTTAAGAAGTTTGTTCTTCTTAAAACGAGGTACGACACCTTCGGTTGGATGCTCACTGGTCCAGGATTTTTGTGTAATCAAACAACTAACGCCGTTACCGCGTCAGATGACCTATGGACTGAAATATTGAAGGTAATCATTCCAAATTTGTTAAGATACTAAACGAATTCTCTACTCATTTGGTTTTTTCGTTTACTAATGCCATTTTTTTTTTTGAATGTATAGGATCACGCGTTTGGCTGGGCATACCGTAAATACAGTGACTCTAAATGGGAAGATCTACAAACTATTTTTTCCAAACCCGCTATTCAAGTAAATTCTCAAAATGAAAGGTCATTGTTGTGTCATCAGAGGACGATGAAGATGTTAAGCCTGCACGTGCACCTCCACCGGATCTGATCCCCGAGACGACAGTCGTCAACATCTCTTCAATGTGTGGGACTATCTTACTCACAACTACGACTCCAAAGGGTCTTTGAACACGGAGAATAGCGCGGCTCATTCGAGGTTCCGGTGTCCTTCGGCAGGACCGAGCCCACTCAAACTAAAAGAAGCTTTAACGCCAAAATATAAGCAATTTCCCGGTGTCTATGGTGTAAGATCGTCGGGCTCTAACGTCCCATGGATGGAGAACAACACGAATGATGAGAAAGCTAATGGTAAGAAACCATATACTTAGAACGTATGATGTAATGGACCTCATTTTTCCGGATTCGGAATATACTTGTTTATTTCAATTTCTTTTGAATTTTCTTTCAAGTTTGTTTGCGTTTTATTTTGTTTTAGCTTCCTTTTACAGTACCAAAGTGTGTGTTAAGTACTATATATATTTCACATTTCTTTAGTGTAATGTTATTTTCTTTCAACCCTTTAATTGTTTTAATTGAATATTTCTTTTGCAGTACCACAACAAAAATATTGTTTTGTTAGTGGACCCTTCAATTGTTTTGGTAAGTTTAATTGAACGTAAATTTTTTTTTTTAATTATTGGACCTCAAAAGAAGTATTATTTTGAACAACAAAACCTTATGTAATACGACATTAATTTTAACTTGCAAACATATTATGAAGAAAATATATCAGATTTAACTAGTACATAATATTAAACACACCATAATATTATACAAAGTATATAAAATTATACAAAGTAGATAAAAGTAAAAATAACATAATATTATACATCCACTAACAAAAACATACTTAACTACATAATCACATAAGTAAAAAACAAAAGTGCATGCATCCTTCCTCACAATTTTTTTACTACTAAAGCATCATTAACCTATTATACATCACCAAAACATGCAACCAACATTCACCCATATTTTCGGACTTTGTTTTAGATTTTTTTTATACCAACATTACAAATGTATGTGGTTCATTCATTTTTGTCTTGTGCGTGCATCTTTTATACTTCTTTTAAATTATTAGACATTATATTTTTATTTTTTTTTATTAATTATGTGACATTTGAGATGAACATACAATGTGCAAATAAAGTCAGAATATTGTTCTGCATAGAATATATTCCTTACAAATGGCAATGATTATGTTCTCTCTTTAAGTTAAAATTCTGCTCCAATAATTTAGCAAAATTATTAGTGTTTTGTGACCTTCTATAAAAATTGCACCACTTCATATCTTAATTTTGATAACTCATAATAAATAAATAAAAAAAAACAATAAAAAGAGAAAAACATATTACAAGCAGAATGGTAGAGGTAGAAACGAGTATACCTACCCAACTAGATTATTTTTACGATCTTGATTGAAACGAAGGAGTTGACAATTTTTTTATCGACAATCTCGCAAAGCAAGCGACAATTGGAAATAATTCGATTTGGAGTTCAGCTGTCACTTGTGCTTGCAGAAGTTAGAAAAAAATGAGACGCGTGAGAATACCTTCAAGTGGCTACTCACCGTGCGGTTATTGACTAATGCCTTGAAGTAAATATTGTGTATACAAAATCCGAAGTATGGAACTATGTAATCAAGGTAACTTCAATAATTTTCGAATTTGATTAGACAATATTATTTAAATTAATATTGGTTCTTAATGCATGCAAGTGAGTTTGCGGTGGTTTATCGTCCGTATGACAAACCGAAGTAGGAAAAATGATGATGATATATGACGGACCGTACTCGAGCTTTGGATCAAAATGTTAACACCATGGGCATAGTAAAAATGTATTACTAATTGTTGTAGACAATATAACATTATTTCCTGATTTTGAAATGTTTGGAAACAAATGTTACAACAAAATATTATGAAATAAAGTTTTTGCTTTCGAATTAATAAGTCCAAAGTTCAAAACATTATAAACTATTAGTGCCATCTCTTGACAGATATAAAAAGTAAGGTCTGTTTGAAAATCTCTTTAATGTCGTCAAGAACGTAGTACTAATAATGGGCTTTGAGAATCATTTGAACTCGTGCGATTTTCTCCTCATCTTGAAGCCCGAATAAAATATCCAACTCTTTTAGGTTGTTGGATACGGCTTTAGCCACTTTGATTTTTTCATCAACGGTTAAATTGGCCATTGGCGAAAGTGCCTCGAAGACCTTTTTGCGGGATGTTCTAATCCAATTATTTGGGCCAACTCACCAAGACAAGTCTTCGTTTCGGCAAAGATTTTTGTCATATCTACTATCATGTCAACAATACGAGCATCTAGCTCATCATGATTCACTTGATACTTGTGCATTTTCACCGGTAGCCCGATGTTTTCCAAATATTGCCGACCAATTATTGTATAGCGGCCATGATTTGTAACGCATAACGCGTACACTAGGATCGGTCTTTTCAATTGATGAAATATATTGGTAATTTGGAAATTAAATTTATGTGTAAGTATTGTATGACTTAAATTATCACATGAGTTAAGATAATGTTTACCTTGGTGTATTCATCCCACAATTCATCTGCCACATCGATTGTGTTGGCAGTCTAGTTTCCACCCAAACCAGAACGCGTTAGCATAGTTGATAATGAACCGTAATGCTTCTTCCACACGTGAATTTTGGAGACAATATGCGGTTTGGCTCTAAGAACAGTGTGTGGGAAGTGTTGCACCATATGTTGTTCAAGTACACCCAAATAACCCACTTTCAACCCGTTATCACACTTTCAACCCCGAGAAACAATGTTTTTAAGGGCTTCTATTAAAGCATGTACCTCACTAACGGACCAACTACGCCTATTAATGGTCGACGGGGTATTACGTTTTCCATTGGACTTCTGAGACATTGAAGTAGACATAGTTTTTTCCTAAATTGTTGCATAAAATGGCCAAACTCATCTCAAAACACGTGCATTCATTAATCACAATACAATATAGTGAAAACGCATGTATGCAATCAACATGCAAATTCATCAAACATTTCATAATACTAAAGTAACCAATACACTAGAAAACAATATAATAATACGAATACCGAAACTGATAAAACACCAATGCTCTGATAGACACAATTAAAAAAAATGTTCAACAAAGGGAATATGAAAAGTATATTCGTTCAAATACATAAAATTAAAATAAATAAACATCAAGCTTGACCCCTACTCAACCATGCATTGTACATATTAATTGCTAGGCTATCTCTCCAAGAGGACCGCTCTGTTGATGCCTCAATAGTTTCAATGAAACCGTAATGCTTGTGATCGCTCGGGGTAATTACTTCTTTGAGAACTTCGTCTTCTTCGGGGTCATGATTGTTCGTCGTACGAATGAAGTTATATAAAAGGCAACAAGCCATTATTATATGACTTAGTATTCCCCATCTAGATTTTAATATGCCAAATGCTCGCTCGATTGCGTTACGAGCTTTAGCATATTTCATATTAAAGTACTCTTCGTGATTTTGCACCACATTTCTACCTACCCCAAAATCGTGGAGATGATATCTAGTATTCCAATAGGGTGCTAGAAAGTCAGGGGCATTTGTGTATCCATTATCAACCAAATAATAGTGCCCTGGAAAAGGTAAAATATGAATTACATTAAAGTAGTGGCAATTCTTTTTGGTATGAATTAACGTATTAAGTTAAGAAATGCTAATTCGTACCATTTGGAACACGAAGACTGTCGGATCTAGTGACTGCATCCCGTAAAATTCTACTATCAGCGGCAGATCCCTCCCAACCACTCAACAAGTAAACAAAATTCAAGTTCACACACTGCCAAGACGTTAATCGTATCCTCTCGATTCATATACCGTGTCTTATCGACTAGTGCTACTCGTGTAGGAACATATGACCCATCTAATGCACCTAAACAACCCTATGACATTGTCAAAAAAAAAAAAAGACAGTGCTAATATTTATTAATGATTGGTTAAGTATTTATTTACGACGTTCTCAATTTTTTACCTCAAAATACTTTCAACGCGCATGATCGCAATTTGAGTCAACGGGTTCAGGCATAACAAGCATAACGTTGTGCAGTTTTAATAGAGTGTGTAATACCCGAGAAATGAATAATAATTGTGTAACCGGATCTCATATAATTTGTTTTAATTGTGACAGTTTTTTCGTGGTGTGATAATACATGTAAGAACAAAGCAACTTGCTCAACCACAGAGACATTCCTAGTTGGAACTATACCACCAACATTCTCAAGAAGAAAACACAATCGAGAAAATGTATCGGTGTTAATGCATAGATTTTGTCGGCAAACAAGACCACTCCATCTAACAAGGTAAGTGATATGCCTAATTGGGCCAGCCCAATTAGCATACTATTTATCTACGTACTGGACAACGAGCCCGATCTAGAAGAATATTATTACGAAAACCCAATTACATTCAATAAGGTTTGGCCCAACAAATTAACCACAACCCAATCGACAAGGTATAATTAACGACATAATTCATTTATTAAATAGACGCCCTATTATTTGAGTAATACTATAACTCGTATTCTCTCAACTACTTCAATATTTATCCGCATGTCTGACTTGAGGGTCGAAGGGGTTTCCGCCGGATCAATCCCCGACCTAGTTCGCATGTTCTCTGTTCGCAGGTATCTCAGGACCATCTAGCTCGTGAGCCAGTGATCCACTTTGCTCTCCTAGCTCATCCTACCTCATTTATTTAAGGTGATCTATTTATAGCATCATCATAATGGCGCCGTCTGTGGGAAAGCATACAAGATCACGTAGCGCGCATGATGTCCCTGAGTCATCTACTCGGAGAAAACGTGCCAATGCTAACAACCTCCCACCTCGCGGAGGCTCTGGCTTGCCATTTTCTCCTCTTGAGGTCCAGATAAATCCCCCACATGATCCACAACTCCCGGCTCCTCGAACGATTTAGATAACCGAAGAGGCCCCCCAACACATGATTGCGGAAGTTTCAGCTCGAGCTGCCACTGAAGCAGTGGTACAATACATCACCACAACGGGAGTCAACGCTCCCCTTGCATCTCCACCTATGGCACAACGACCTCCACCGCCACCGGATAACACATCCACCTCAGACCCTAGGTCTCGGATGCAACAATCTACTCATCGCCATAATGCTTGAACTGGGCGACAAGACCCACGTTCACCTTCAAGAGGCAACGCCTCTCGCCAACGAGTACCTCCACACAATGCTGAAGATGATGAAATTGACAGTCGATATCTCGCTCAAATCACCTTCCCTGCATAGGTAATCATATTGGTGGAAGGGCCATACCTCCAATAAGGCGCAGTCCCTACACTGTCGCAATAATCAATGAGATACTACCCCAATGGGTAAAGGTCTCGAGTCTACCGCAGTTCGATTGAACTAGTGACCCACAAGACACCTTGAAAAGTTCTACGCCATGGCAGATCTATATGGCCCAACTGATACGGCGATGTGCAAGATATTTCGCACAACGCTCTCCGAACGAGCATTGAGCTGGTACAACGCCTTGCTTACTGGGTCAATTGAAGCTCTCTCCAAACTAACGGATCGCTTCACCCACCATTTCGCTATCAACAAAGAGTACGCTAAGAATCCCGCGTACCTCTTCACTATCACCCAGAGAGAGGGCGAAACCCGCCGCAACTACATTCAACAATTTGTTGAGGCAGCTCACAAAGTTCCTAACGTGGGAGGAAGCATGCTCTTTGGAATCATTCAACAAAACTTGAAGGAAGGTAGATTTAAGGAATCGATTTCATGAAGACCTCCAACCACTCTGGAAGAGCTACTATGTCGCGTTGAGAAATATGTACGCATCGAAGAGGCTTCGGCCCTCTCTCCTCCTAAGAGGAAAAGAGATGAAGATCACTTCAACACCCGGCGATGAGATGGCCGACGACAATCGTCGACGTCTCATTGACAATCTCCTTCTACATCCCTAGACTTCCAATGATGTCAATGACACTTGGGGTCTCTCAAGCCCATAACATTGTTAACGATCGCATCATCCTAAACCGGAGGACTATCTTACCTTAAGGATGATGCAATTTCTCACCTCTTTACATCAATTGGACGAAACCCCTATATCATCTACTTATTACAAGTTTAGTTATTTCAAGCGATTCGCTCCCTACTTTGTTTCTTTACATTCGGTTCAAGTAGGCTTGTAACCTTCACATTTTCAAGCAATGAATAAACAAGTTATTTTCCTTACACTCGGTGTTATTGCTCTTCCACTACATAATTATTAGCTCAAGTCAACATTAACCCTGTGAACACTTACAGATGTTATGATAAACTATATAGCCTGGCCAGCTTGATTTCATGAACTTCTATATCTGTCTTCATAGGGTCCTACATCTAAAACGTGGCCACGGTCCTAACGTACTTACGACCAATGAGGTCTAACAATGGGCACGATCCCCATCAAAATATCTTGATAGACTGATCCCCTCATCAAGTACATCACGCACAATGCCAATGACAATGTCATAAAATATAAACGTCAAATGAAATAGTAGTGGGCAAACCCATCTACTCCAAGTATGAAGACAAAATGAAAAACCTACAATTCAGGGCCTCTCGGGCCACGTGCCCTTAAAAAAAAAAATGCAAGCACAGTACGCGCGATTGCTCCAAAGTGCGCGCCTCGGTCCGCACGAATGAGTTGGGAAAAAAAACTGCCCAGTGCGCGCGTGTGTGTCACGCGCATTGTGCACTGCGCAGATTATCTCTTCGCGCATGCATCACACACGCCAAGCTTTCTCTCTCTCTCCACGCGTGCATTGCACGCGCCCATCTCACGCACTCTCTCCGCGGGTGCAAAGCACGAGCCAGTGCCCTCTCTCTGCGCGTGCCTCGCACGTGTCCGTGCCTCTCCCGAGGCAGTCAAATCGCGCGGCTCCCCCCTCCCCCACCATCCAATCGCGGGGCAGCCCACCAACCCGCGCGAATTCCAACGCTCAACAGCCCTCTCTACTCCATCCAATCATGCGTCAGCTCCCCCTCCACATCAAATCCTGCGCGAATTTCAACGTACTCCATTAAATCGCGCACGGATTTTTATGCGCTTCTCAAAGTCGCGCGCAAATTTCAACGCGCTTCACCAAATTGCGTGCAAATTTCAACGCGATTCACCAAATCGCGCGCGCTCTCAGACGTAATAATACAAATTATTATTTCTCCACCCCACGCCAACGATTAACGTAATACTACAACACCAATCTACTATCGACTCGATCCGGTACCCATTTCGACTTTGCTCCCACACCCACTCGAGAGTGGATGGCTAATGATATGCATAATTGGGTCAGCCCAATTAGCCTACTATTTCTCTACGTACTGGGCCACGAGCCTGATCTAGAAGAATATTATTACGAAAACCCAATTACCTTCAAATAAGGTTTGGCCCAACAAATTAACCACAACCCAATCGACAAGGTATAAATAAAGACATAATTCATTTATTAAAGAGACGCCCTATTATCTGAGTAATACTACAATTCCTATTCTCTCAACTACTTCAATATCCGCACGTCTGACTTAAGCGTCGGAGGGGTTTCCGCCGGATCAACCCCCGGCCTAGTTCACGTGTTCTCTGTTCCCAGGTATCTCAGGACCATCTAGCTCGTGAGCCAGTGATCAACTTTGCTCTCCTAGCTCATCCTACCTCATTTATTTAAGGTGATTTGTTTATAGCATCATCAGTATGATAGATATTGTATTAGAATTGGTATGTTACTTTTCAAACTATAGCAACGACCACTGACATTACCATTCCTAAGTTTTCTAATTAATCGCACAAGTTGTGTAAACATGACCATAATCATTCTTTTTTGCTCAACTAATTGAAAAGCCATTACTACGATAACCTCTTATTCCGTATTGGCATCCATATAATCAAATTGAGCTGTTGACAAACCATAAAATTGTATTGAATACATAATTTGAAATAAAAATATACAAGCATCACAACAATTGGAACCACTCATTTATGTTTTGCAAATTAGTATTTATTCTCCAAAAATCTGTATGACCAGTTATGTAAATTTTTTTTACTTTTTAGTATAGTTTCGCAACTAACTCAACCCTTAATATCATTGCATCCACATAACAAACACCACAAAGAGCTTAATAAAACATAAAAATAAGAAAAATAACAAGGCAGGAAAACACTAACCTTGAAAGAGCAAAGATCAAAACCAAATAGGGGATATTGAAAATTGCGGGCCTTGTTTGACAAATTGGAACAACACTCTAAAACAATAACCAAAACGGAGAAAAAAATATAAGTGGGGAGAAAAAAATCTTGACCAAATCTGGAAAAATAGCAAATCTTCGAAGTGTCTGTTGACATTTTTTCTGCCACATGTGTTTCAACAAATTTTAAGTAGTCAGCAACAGAAACAAGCTTGGTGTGAAGAAATAATTGATTGACGACAATCTACACAAACCTTCAAAATTTGGCCTTTGAGATGTCTGTCGACAAATGCAATGCTCCTGAACTACCACTGGAATCTTCAACAATATATAAACACCAAATTTTGCAGTTGTTAGTTTTCAAATGGAATACTACGAAATAGAAAAATAAAAACGCAAAAGGGAATATATGTATACAAACCTCTATTCAAGAAATCTAGGGCAAAGAAATTGGGGGAGTGAGAACGATATTTATACCAGGTTTATTTTTAGTTGTTTGAAATTGTATATGGTAGTGTAGTTAATTCAGATGGAACTTGGAAAAAATTCGGATTGTGTAATCGAACCTCATATGGGCGGATGGAATATCATTAATTTCGAGGATAGTAGACCGGGCCGGTGATCAATCTGGGACTTCGGTCCAATAAACCTAAGCTAAGATCTTGTCGGATAAATTCATCAATCCAATGGGTTCTAAGAAACCAAAGATACCCTTAGTCATATAATGATTCTATATTACGTATCAGTTTAGAGTTTCAAAGTGGAATTAATTATTTTTTCAACTTTACCCAATATTGATAATAAATTTAATGAAATAAAATGAGAAAAAAAAAAAGATGAAAAGCTATAAAACAATAATGTAACATCCCGCCCTTTCGGATAACTCGTTTTATATTTTTATTATTTTTTTCATAAGTAGATTTTACGTTTAGAAATTTTATGTGTGCTAATAGGATAATTTATTATGAGCTAGCATAATTAAATATGCATTCTTGATGTATTTTATGTGTGACTTAAATTATGTGATTAGTTGATTTATTAGGATCGAATATTTGAAAATTTTTACACGAAAAATAACTAATTGAAAATCTTCATATTTTAATTAGATTATTGCATTCTAGAATTTAAGTTGGATAGTTGGAATATATTTATGCATACACTAAATTTTTAGAAAAAGAATCAATTCATGCATATTAGATAATTAAATGAGTGAATAAACTTAGAAATAAATTTTCCCCCACTCTTCTTGTAACTTTCGGCCATGTGGAGACACACATGGATTTTATTTTCCATGTGTACAATTCTTTAATGTAGAAAGACTCATTAATTGGGAGAATTGAAGGCTTAAGTGGCTTGTACCTTCTTCATTGAGAATGATACTTCACTTTACCTTTTAATTCAAGACCCACTTTCTCTCTCTTTCCACCTAAGCATTTGAAAACCATTCTCTTTCTTCTTCATCTCTCCCTAAATTCGGCCATCACCACCATCCCCTCACCAAGACTCCATTTTTACTCAAGCTCAAGCCATAGAACCATCTCCAATCCAACCCACCTAAAGAGGAAATTCCAAGAACACCCCCAAATGCTTGCAAAACTCTATAAATAGAACCCAACACCCAAGTGAATTTTCATCTTCTCCACCATATCTTAAAGCTCTTAAGAAAATATTCTTCTTCCTTCTTCTCCTCCATTTCAAAATTATTAGTGTAGGAAGCTCGAAATCTCTCCTCATTTCCAACAAGAAGTTTCTTCAACTAGAAGTGTAAGAAAGCTCTCATTTTTCTTCTTCCTTTTCAATTTCGAAAATTTCCTAATATTTTCTTCTAATTTCTTTATAATTTCTTCAAGGTTCTTGTAGTGGGTTATTCAATCCACTAATTCCTTCATATTCCCAAGAGAAAGTAGGTGAGAATTTCATATTCTTGCTACAAGTCATTCTTCACCAATATTATTTCTTCTTTCTCCTTCTTTGTTCTTAATGGCCGAAAATTTGGGAAGTTATAGTACTTTAATTGTGTATTGTTAGATCATCCATGCATGTAAGAATCTAAGCTTTAAATGATATAATCTTGAAGAACTAAGAATAATATTGTAATTTAAATTTTATGTATGTATGTATCTATATATATATATATACTAGACCTGCGTGATCATAAGGAAACTTCGATCCATGGTTTTCGTAAACCTGCGTGGTCGAAGAAAGTACTTGATCCATGGTTTATTTGTAATCTATATGTGCTATATATAAGTATATATTTCTATGTGTAAATATATCGACCTACGTGGTTGTAAGTGTACTCCCTCCGGGTCGAGGAAGCTTACGATCCATGGTTTATGATCTATGAGTAATAAGATAATATACGAAGATACAAATCGAGAACAAGATTAATAAAAATGGAATTTTGTGTAATTGATTGTTGATGGTTCGAATATCTTGGAAAGAAAATGAAATAAATGGAAATTTGGTGTTACTTGAAAGAAAACTTCAAGTCTCTTGAGAAAGAGTGCTTGAACCTTAATTGATGAAACTTGGAGATAGTAATTATAAATAACCGAATGATTTGAGTTGTTTTGCTATATGTGTAAATATGTGATCTATGTTCTTTGCTTGAGTTGTTATGTGTCTTACTTGCTTTTGTGATTTTGTGACTAAACTATGTGCCTTTGTGAAATATGTGGAAATATGTGTGCTTATGTGAAAGCTAACTTTGGATATGTGAAATGAAGAATATATACTAACTTCACATTGCACGTTTTTAAAGTTGGAAAATCTTGTAAAACATAGATCGAATAAGCACGGGGTATGAGGGGCCGGTACCCCAAAAATGAGATGAAGAGTGTGTGGTTTGATTCCACTTATGAAATGGGTTCCAAATAAATGAAGGCTTATTGTCTATGGTTTTACTAGATTTTTCAAAGGATATCCGAACGGAAAATGTTTTCTCACACACCTAATCAAATTGCTTGAAATGAATGAAAGTATGTACTAACCTCACTTGCATGTTTTTAAATTGGAAAGTCTTGTAAAACATAGATCGAATAAGCACGGGGTATGAGGGACCGGTACCCCAAAAATGAGATGAAGAGTGTGTGGTATGATTCCACTTATGAAACGGGTTCCAAATAAATGAAGGCTTATTGTCTATGGTTTTACTTGATTTTCCAAAGGATATCCGACTAAAGAAAATGATTTTCCCACACATTGTATGAGCACTTGAATGAATGTGTGTGTAAAAGAATGACGTCTCCCTTGTAAGGGATTTCCTCTTATTCCTTATGAAATGATGAAAGGAAGGATTAAGAGGTAAATGGAAAAGTTCTAAGAGGTAAACCGAGAAGGTAAAGGTAAATCGGTAAATTTTCTTAAAGAAATGGTGATTGAGGTATATGTATACTTGTATATGTATGACTATATGATTCCTTGTCTAAGTGTATTTGATATTCTATGGAATTCTCATTGAGTCTCAAAGACTCATATAGGTGTTGAATTGCTTGTAGGATTACCCGATTTCGAGCCCGAGGTTCGTGGTTGAAGTTGAGTTCGTGGATCGGGAGAAGAGTTCATATGGAGGCATGGTGGATTTTGAGTGCTCTTAATATACTAATGTGGTTTTATTTGTATAATTTGCTATTAAGGATATTCGACACCGTTCTATTTGTTTATTATCGTTCTCTCCCGCCTATTGGAGGAACTTACTATTGATGCATAATATGTAATGTTACTTAGGAGTAAAATTATCTCTTTTGATATATGTTATGGTATTTCCTCAAAAACTTATGTAACCTTAGGGCAAGTTTTCATAAAAACCTTATAAAATGCCCGTCGGCTAGTTGTGTGTTATGTTCTGTCTAGTAGTTTGATAATTCGTTTTAATTATCACTTCCATACATTATTGCATGAAATTTTACAGCGTAATAGTTCTCTATGTTAGGTTCATTTTGATATGTTAGGTTCATTTTGATAGGTCTTTTGCATTATTTGGATAATCCATGAATTAATTACGAATTGTTTACCAACTCTTCTCTGAAACAGAGTCATTGTAGTATTTACAACAAAATACGAAGTTGTTCTCACTCAAAAAGATTTATTCCACTTGGGATAAACTCCTAACTTACTAATGTACTTTAGTATAGAAATATATGATTTTTGAAACAATAGGGAATTTATAAATATTTTTCAAAGATCACTCCCCTGCTTTAGATTTTCAAACTGTACAGTTGTACCATTTTAATTATTCCTTTCAAATGGCTCAAGGTATTTAAAAACTGTTTTTACTAGGTTATCTAGGTCCCTATTAGAGCATGTGGTAAAAATTTAAAGTGTTTTGCATGAGAGGTTAGAGAGTTATTAATTTTTTTAATTGATAGATTGAAACTGTCCAATATTTTCTCACTTTGCTAAGACGGGACTTAATCTCTAGTCATGCATGCATAGTTTGTGAAATTGATTAAGTGAATGTTGTTGGGTAATATGTGGACACTCTTACTCTGATTCTAAAAGAAAAATTTTGTCGGAATTTTCTATTCCCGATTAATATATTTCAAAGTCTTCCACTATCATATTCTAAAATACTAATTAGGTATAACTAGGAAATGGGTGTCACAAATAATTTGGTGAAAGAACCTTATTTTCAAACATTAAACCTATTAATTAATGTGATTTTTTTCTGAAACGACACTTACAAAGAGCTCATAATATTAGAGTTAACAAATTGCATTAGACTCCATTTGGATGGACTGATTTGATTTAAGAAAGAAATTTTGAGGAAGAATTTGCTCAATTTATAACTAAAAAGGAGGGGTCGGGATTCGAAATCCTTCATCAAATCAATCCAAAAAAGTGCAAGGAATTTGTTTTTATAGACATGAAATCCCTCATCCAAATTCTTCTGTCCAAATGCACCCTTAGAGTATCAACATAACATAGTAGGAATCAAATGGATTTTAGGTACATATACTATTGGGTTTACGTGTGCACATGATACTATATACATTTCGTATTCGTATACTCCGAGAGAGACTTCGTGACCATATATTCAACAAAGGGACTCTTCTCCAGGTGGAGGTTGGTGTAAATAATACTATGAATTTGCACATGAAACCATATGTCCAACTATATGTTGTATGATTGCATTTCATGTCTTAGTATGGTTGAGTAAAATATACTTACGACATGTATGTTTCGAGCTTATCATAATAGTAAAAAACATAGAAGCGGACTTTAGGACTCCCACAAATCATAGATCGTGAGTGACACGTTGAGCGAACACTGAGTCAGTGGTGGGCTCACACATTTTATGCAAAACTCCTTTCCAGGTTCTTCAAGTGGTTTAGGAGGCTAGCGGCAGTCGCCAGAACGAAGTTCGAAGAATTATGTGTGTTGATGCCTTGCATAGTTTATCCGAATTTCATTAAAGATTACATCTACACTCTTCTATTTTAAAATTCTAATGTTTAATTGTGGCATTCACAATTTTATTTTGTACTAAGAATCTAGTCTATTATTAGATAAGGATGGATTAAATACGATTTACTTCTTTTTTGTTAGATTATGAGTACTTTTAACACCCTCTTTATGTATGTGATGCACTCTTATGAAAATTGTATTTTTTCAGGTGTGGGTTATGATTTGAAATAAAATGCCTTGATAGTTTCTTCAAATCGATTTTCTCAAAAATTTAAATAGTATATCAAAGTCATGTTTACTAAAATAAGTTTTCTGTTATAACTTTACTAAATGAACTTATTGCCTTTAAAATTAGGGTCATTACAAATAAGTCCATCAATGGGTACTTATTCATACAGAAATCCAGACAAAAAACTCATTTACTAATAAGTCCACATATGGTCCAGATTTTTGTGAAGGACTAAAATAACCACTCATACTTTAATATCTTAACCTCAATTTGACCCCAAATTTTACAAATTATTCAATTTTGACCCAAAACCTTTTTTTCTTCAAAAAAACAAATTCAAAATTTGTTTTTCCCGGCGTTAACCGGCGGTCAACGCCAGTCTCCGGCGTTGACTTTTCAATTTTTATTTTTATTTTGCGCCGGTCTCCGGCGTTGACTTTTTCGATTTTTTTTTTCTTTCTTTCTGTAACTTGTTTTTTCGTTTAAACAACAATATTGCTGTGATTCACAGTAATATTAACTATATTACTGTTAACCACAGTAAAATTAACTAAACTACAGTTTAACACAGTAATATTGCTATATTAATCTCTAGCACAGTAATATTGCTATATTAATCTCTAGCACAGTAATATTTACACAAGAAAACTCATTATTATTGTGTAATAGAGTAATATTACTATGTTGACCGTTCAACAAATATAAACATAATAAAAAGCCAAAAGAATTAATATTACTGTGAGTGACAGTAATATTACTATAACAACAGTAATAATATTACCGTCAACCACAATAATATTACAATAATAGACAGTAATATTATTACGTTACTCCGTGAATAACTCAAACAAACAAAAAAATCCAAACAAAATAATAATATTGATGTGGTTGACAGCAATATTACTATAACAACAGTAATATTACCGTCAACCACAGTAATATTATTACGTTACTCCACAGTAATATTACAATAATAGACAGTAATATTAACTATATTACTGTTAACCACAGTAAAATTAACTAAACTACAGTTTAACACTGTAATATTGCTATATTAATCTCTAACACAGTAATATTAACACAAGAAAACTCATTATTATTGTGTAATAGAGTAATATTACTATGTTGACCGTTCAACAAATGTAAACATAATAAAAAGCCAAAAGAATTAATATCACTGTGAGTGACAGTAATATTACTATAACAACAGTAATATTATATTACCGTCAACCACAATAATATTACAATAATTGACAGTAATATTATTATGTTACTCCGTGAATAACTCAAACAAACAAAAAAATCCAAAAAAAATAATAATATTGATGTGGTTGATAGCAATATTACTATAACAACAGTAATATTACCGTCAACCACAATAATATTATTGTGTTTACAGTAATATTACAATAATAGACAACAATATTATTACGTTACTCCGTGAATAACTCAAACAAACCAAAAAACCCAAAAAAATAATAATATTGATGTTGTTGACAGTAGTATTATTGTGTTTACAGTTATTTTACTGTCAACGACAGTAATATCATTACGTTGACTTGTCAACAAATTAAAAAAAAATAACCAAAAATAACCAAAAAAAAAATAATATTACGTTAATTTACTGTCAACAGCAGAACAATCACATAAATGTATTGTCAACGGCAGTACAATTACGTTAATTAACTGTCATTGACAGTATAATTACGTTAATTTACTGTCAGTAACAGCACAATTACGGTCAACGTTTAGCGGCGGACGTAAAAAAAAAAAAAACAAACAAACACAAAAAAAAAAAAAAACTTAAAAAAACACTAAAAAAAGTCAACGCCGGAGACCGCCGGAAACCGGCGAAAAAATTAAGAAGAAAAGAAAAGGAAAAAAAAAATCAACGCCGGAAACCGGCGAAAAAATCCGAAAGAAAAAAAATCGAAAAGTCAACGCTGGAATCCGGCGGCAAAAATTTTTTTTTTGAAAAAATAAAGTCAAAATTGAATTTTTGTGGTCAAAGTTAGATTTTTGTGGACAAAATTGATTAAATTCGGGTTACAATTAAGAATTGAGGATAAAGGGTTGGGGGTAATATTGGCATATACATGAAGGTTTTCTTTATTTATAATAAATATTAAAGGGATGGGCTTATTGGTGAAAGATATATAGCCCCTAAACCTAGAATAATAAAGATGCTTGGTTGGGGATTTATGCAAAAAAACCCCTTAAAATTATCTATAAAGTTCCAATAATCCAAATTTCATTTCAAAATTCAACTTTTATAAAGTATTTTCTAAATTATAAAACGTCATGGAGTATGTTACATTCAATAATTTTCCTAATTAATGTGCATTTAGAAAGAAACGGATGCAAATACCGTAGAACCTCGATAAGCTAATAACTTACCTTAAATAATAATTTCTCTAGAACCTCGATAAGTTAATAACTTACCTTAAATAATAATTTCTCCAAATACAGACTTGGTGACAACGCCCTAAATTATTAATTCAATAATTTAACATTCTTCTAAATTAATAAACTTTTTAAATCTCAAGTGTATTAGTTTATAGTGATTTAACTGCTAATAGAGTAAACATTTGTATCGCTAGTGTAGAAGGAATCAAATGAATATTTAATTCCATGCGACTCCTATTGAAGTTGTTCTAGGTTTCTAGTATGGTGGTTAGAACACCCTTAATGATGTCATTTGATTTATTTTAATACAATATAAAAAGTGATTACATATTCATAAATAGTGGTTGTAATTAATTTGTAAACAGCACCCAGGATTGCAAGGTGGTCGTGCATCTTCGACCGGTCGCTATATCGCCATTTTTTTTTTATCTAATTTAGGTGTTTTTAGTCTCTCACTCCAAATTTTTATATCACTATTACACCTAAAATTATGGAAAATTGGTTTTAGCCTCCACCATGATCAATCCCCATATCATCATATACTCAAATCCTATTTTTCCACCAATTTTTTTGGTGAAAGAATTTTCATCTCCAACCGGTCAATCAGTTTTCTATTTTTTCCACCAAATCCTATTTTTTATACCAATTATAGAGGTGGAAATAGGATTTGGTGTAATTAACATCATTTTATTAAGTAGCATATAAAATAACAATTTTAACTAATTGCACATGATTACCAACTTATTAGCTTATTTATCGTAAATACATTCATGTTAATTACTAAATTAGTTTTTAAAATATAATATAAATATGCTTAAATTGATGAAGTACAGGACGTGTTATTATTAAAAAAACATTAATTTTAATAATATAAAGATGCTTATTTTTAATTAATTTGTATATTTTTTTTATCAATGTTGATTAGTTCATTTCTTTACTTAACTAATATGCTAATTACTATTAATAAATTATAATAAGCAACAATAGTTAGATTAACGAAACACACTTTAATTGATAAAATACAGGACAAGACATTTAAATTGAAAACATAATTTTGAAAATTAATAACATAATTTTTAAATTATATAGTTAAAAAAAAATTATTACTTAACATTGGATCTATAATTAATATTTATGAAATAAAATATAATAAAGTTACGATTAACATTAGATTTATAATTGTGGAGCATATATGATGAGTTGCCATGGAAGACCAAACCAAATCCCATTTTCTATAAGTGGTGAAATGGTGAAATATTATTATTTTAACATTTGGTCTAGATTTTAGTGAAACCCATTGGAGACCAAAAACAACATTTATCTATCAAAAATGATGGAATGGTAAAATAGTATACTACCGATTAGAGATGAACACATTTTTTCACTACAAAAAATAGGATTTGGTGAAAAATTGTAAAAGCGGAGATGCTCTAACAAGTTAATCCAATAATCTTTCTTTTTTGGTTTTTAATAATAATTTTAGGGTAAATTGTGACTATGTGCGGTTAAATAAAAAAAAAAAAAAATTGGTAATTACAACGAGCTCGTTCAACTATTAATTTTCTAACACATCCATCTTTATGGTGTCAAATTTAACATAATCTTCTAGATTTTTAGGAATGTTCTATAGTTCGTTTTGAGCAAAAATGAAGTTTATAATGCACCACAATCTGATATTTACAAGCAAGAGACACATCTTATGATCATCTTATTTCAAAATGTGGAACTCGAATACAGTACAAACTGTAGACATTTAATTTAGAATATTCCACTATAATACCCCACATATGGACTTGTAGAAGAAGATTTATACTAAATAGGTAACATGATAAATTTTTCGTAATTTAATATTAACTTATGGCGACGGTAATTTATCCATAACTTTACATGTACCGAAAATATTCATAAATTTAATAAATAAAATGAGAATAATTATGTGTCCTGTCAGTCAAAATCATAACTGTCGTCAGCAAGCGATTGCAGCCAAAACCTCTCTCTCTCTCATCTCTCTATTCTCTCTCTCTCTCTCTCTCTCTCTCTCTCTTGATAATTGTAGTAGTTGTAGTTGTATGTATTCCCAGTCCCCACTTGATTTAAAATCACCATAATAATATCATCACCCACTCCTTCTGCTTACCCTTTTCAACAGGCCACCGTACATCATAAACCACACAACCAATATTTATTTTATTTTTATTTTTCATTCTTTGTTGCAATGGGAGCAACTCATACAACAATGGCAGCAACTGAAAAGACAACGAGAACATCCGAACCCACATGGGCGGAACTACTGGGCAGCAACAACTGGGAAACCCTGCTCGACCCATTAGACCTCAGCCTCCGCCGCCTCATCCTCCGCTGCGGCGACTTCTGCCAGGCCACCTACGACGCCTTCAACAACGACGTCAACTCCAAGTTCACCGGCACCAGCCGCTACGGCAAGAAGTCCTTCTTCGACAAAGTCATGCTCGACTCCGCCGCCAACTACCAGGTCCACTGCTTCCTCTACGCCACCGCCAAAGTCGGCACCGGCGAAGCCCTGTTCCTCCACTCCCTCTCCCGCGAGTCCTGGGACAGGGAGTCGAACTGGATCGGCTACATCGCCACCACCTCCGACGAACTCAGCCGCTCCTCCGGCCGCCGCGAGATCTACGTCGTCTGGCGCGGCACCACCCGGAACTACGAGTGGGTCAACGTCCTGGGCGCCCGACCCGAATCCGCCCAGGAGCTGCTCCGTCCCAAGAACTGGGACAAGAAAACCCCAGACGACAACGACAGCGACGACGACGACGACGACGAAGGCGTGCCCAGAGTAATGAACGGGTGGCTCACAATCTACATGTCAACAGATCCCAACTCCTCATTCACCAAATTAAGCGCCAGAACCCAGCTCCTGAAAAAGATCGAACAGATCAGAGAACAATACAAAGACGAAAGCTTGAGCATAACTCTAACAGGACACAGCCTCGGCGCTTCGCTGGCAATACTGTCGGCTTTCGATCTAGTCGAGAATGGAGTCGACAACATCCCGGTTTCCGCCATTGTCTTCGGCAGCCCTCAGGTTGGGAACAAGGCGTTCAATGACAGAGTGCTTGATTTTGCAAATCTCAAAGTTCTGCACGTGAGGAATAAAATCGATCTGATCCCGCTCTACCCGAGCGGGCTTCTGGGGTACAGGAACACGGGGATCGAGCTTGTGGTAGACGGTAGGAAGTCGCCGAGTCTGAAGGATTCGAAGAGTCCGGGTGACTGGCACAACTTGCAGGCGATACTGCACGTGGTGGCTGGGTGGAATGGGGATGATGGGGAATTTGAATTGAAGGTTAAGAGGAGCTTGGCTTTGGTGAACAAGTCGAGCGCGATATTGAAGGACGAGTATTTGATTCCGGGTTCGTGGTGGATTGAGAAGAATAAAGGGTTGGTTCTTGATGAGGATGGTGAGTGGGTTTTGGCTCCGCCTTCTGATGAGGATCAGCCGGTGCCGGAATTTTGAAAATGCATGTTGTGAAATCTGTCATTGTTGGATTAGTACTTGTTGTGTTTGGTGCTTGTTATTATCCTCTCTCTCTCTAAAATAATGTTTGATGTAACCTACATCATCATGTGAAAACTTCATCTAATTTGATGTTATTGTATATCTATATTTATGGTTCGATGAATTTGTATAAAACATGCTATAAATTGGTTCCCACTCATTACTTTTTTGAGATAGGATATGTCATCTTCTAACGGTTATTCCGATGGCACAAATTAAGCATGTGAATACAACTTATGAGATTCTATACCCGGTGAAATACACCATGTAATTTTAAGCTGTTGATCTACTTAAATAATTATCCACTCAGCGCACTTACATATGAGTGTTGGTTGTTATGTGTAAATCAATAGTGTAATTTACCATGTGTAGGTTTTATAAAACCATATGAATAGTTGGGGGTAGGGGTGGTAAACGAGCCGAGCCGACTCGTGAGCTCGACGAGCCGGCTCGTAAAAAGCTCGAACTCAAACTCGAGGTTTTCGAGCTCGAGCTCGAGCTTTTTGACGAGCCGAGCTCGAGCCGGATTTTAGTTGTTCATCAGCTCGCGAGCCGGATTTATTATTATTTTTTTATTTTTTTTTATTTTTTATATGTTATTTTTATTTAAATAGTGTATAATAATATAAAATATTATAGAAATAAATACAAACATTAAAAAAATATATAATCACAATTTAGTTTTTATTTTTTATTTTTTTTAAATAATTTTTAATAATAAAATAATAATTAAAAAATATTTAAAAAAAATAAATAAATAAAATAAGAGATTGTGCTCGAGCTCGAGCTCGAGCTCGACAAAATTAACACGAGCTCGAGCCTAAAAAAGAAGAACTCGACGAGCTCGAGCTCGACAAAATAGACTCGAGCTCGAGCTCGAGCCAGCCAAAAGAGGCGAGCTCGGCTCGTTCACACCCCTAGTTGGGGGTATGCTCGTGATGTGAGAGATATTATAATTCCGAATTAGTAGGGTGTGCGTGGTTTCTAAACCCGCTAATTCTGACTAAATCAGACTTCATCCCATCAACTATGGATTTTAATTTTCAAGAGTGGGGGTTTGGCATGCGGTATAATAGGACCCAATCTCCACGACCGAAACCTATTAATATTAAAATATTTTTACTTTATTAATCATTAAGATATTTTAATACTATTTTTATGTTCAAATAAATTACAAATCTAATGAACCTTAGCAATGCATGTTTCACCCTCTAATTAACCTTGTTTACCATTTTTCACCTTGATTGAACTTGTTTTGCAGTTTGTACCTTCTAATTATTTTTTTGGCAATTTAAACCCGAATATGAAAGAAAATGACACGCGACACCCTTAAATTAATCGTTAGCCGGCATAATCCACCTAGGTCACCTTTTAGCTAAAATTTGCATCGAATAAATGATCTTGTCGGAATTGAAGGGGTAATATAAACGAACGAACACTTCGCTTGTTATAAGTGAGCACAATTACCGAGGAGATAGTGCCATCAAATAGCTCGATGCAGAATCAAAGATATTGTTGGTACATAGGCGCCGACGACAACATGATGGCGGAAGACGATTGATGCCTTCATAAGATTAGTAGTTCACTCTCTTGAAGTTGTCTCGTTTCCTTTCCGTAAAGAAGAGTTTAATGAGATTGTAGCTAGCGTAAAATTGGCGATACATTAATAAAATATATTAGCAAAAATTAACAATATGGCCCGAGAACATTACTTGAATAAAATAAAATATATTATTATATTTTTGATCAGAACTCCTGAAATTCATAATCATTTATCTATTGGAATATAAAATACATCATAATATTTATACTATAGTATAATATTTGGAAAATGAATTGGATTTTGCTTATATTGACACTTTATTTTTATTGTTGGCTTGATATTCAAACATGTTGTATAATACTCAGAGGATATCTGATTTCACATTTAGGCACTCAGATATAATATTATTAGAGACCACACTATAGAGCCTAGCAGCTGAGCTTGTTGCTCTTTGCATTCAGTTATTTGGTTGTGTATTTCGAAATGGGAATTATGACAGAATTTCGACAAAGATTTGACACGTAAAATGTGGTCGATGTAAGAAGTCAATTCTTTCTCATTAAGATAAATTTGTTCCGTGCAATGCTCTTGGTTAACGACAATTATCTCCAAGATACTACGACTATTTCAGTTAGAAGAAAGCAGAACCACAATTCTTCAAATTGAGTTCAATGAACTTTGACTCATGTTTCATTTGAGTACCAATTTATTTCATTTTGATTATTAACCTTACACTATGCATTTAAAACATGATAAAATGTTCTAAAATGCATAATAATTAAAAATGGTATCAACAAATTCAAACATATAAGTATATTAGTGATACTAATATATTTAGAAAGAATCATGGATATTAACAACTAGCCTCTTTGCACTTGTACCAAAAAAACAAACAAACAAACAAACAGACGAACTCGATGTATCAAAATACCGCAATGAGCATGACATACACGTATGAACGCTATTTTGATAAGAAAGAAATACATGTTTAACGGGAATGCTTGTCCGTTAAGACCTGAGGAATCATATCTATATTTCAATATATTCTTCTTCGTATTCAAAAGGGATCGCATCTATTGTTTGCAGAATAACTGGAAACTGAAGCTGCTACAAATTATATTGCCCAAGACTCTACAAATCATCTTAAATAAGCGCGTAGCAAATCTCACAATGTTATTCATCTCATCTATAAATAATATTTTATTTTTTTAATCCGATTCGTACAATTATGTATGACGAATTATGCATCTCCCGTCACGCACAATACATATAACCAGATAATAATATACTGCTTAACTTTCTAACCTTTAAGGCATCATAAACGATATAATTCATTAAAACGGCCAAAAAAAAAAAAACCAAAACTTCGATGATCTCAGTAACAAGAATGTCTCACAGCTAATTTATAGAGTCAAGTTAATAATGAATAATAATATATAATACCTCAATTATGTACAGCTCAAAGTCTAATTTCTTCTGCTAACAACGAAAATTTCATCGTCAATAACAGTCGAGACATATATTGAAGTTGAAGAAATTACTTCTGACAACAAAGTCCATAACACCCAGACAAATACGAAATCCAAAAAAAAAAAATTAATTATTTTTTCTATGTTTTAATAACACGGCCCTTGTACTGTCCTCTCCTTATCACAAAGTTATCCGGAGGTTGAAACTCTTCTAACCAAGATACTTCAGATATCGTTACTCCATCCACCTCAATAGAACCTTATTTAAAAAAACAAAACGCAGCAGAAATTACCCTCCTTTAATTTTTAAAAGTTTTATTTTCAATTGTTACGAGTGTTTAATTTTTAATTTGTTTACCTGGTAGATCTCCGGCTGGCGACCTTCTAAAATAAGTGCAATGCCGCCCATCCTCGGAGGAGTAAGGTGGAGAAAGAATGTCGAATATAGCGCAAGGAGTTATGGCCTTGAAACAATGGATGTTACCTCCACTAGTTGGATAAAGAACTGTCGTACCACACGGGGCCAACATTTCGCAATCTCTTATGATCTTTGCCGGCCTTGCTCCTGAAATTAATCAAAAAATTAAAAAATAAATAAATAAAATAAAATAAAATAAAATAGGGTAAATTACAACCACCCCTGAGGTATGGTCAATTTACGAAAAAACCCCTCTTGTTTGGATAATTACATCTACCCCTCAACAATGATTTTTTCTTACACCTCCACCCTTATGGTGTCAAATACAACATAATCATTTAGATTTTGGGGAATGTGCTCTAGTTTGTACTCGTCTTGTGTAAAAATACAGTTTCTGATGCACCACACAATCTGATATATACAAGCCAAAAAACACATATTATGATCATCTTGCTTCAAAATGTGGAGTTCGAATGGGACAAAACGGGTACAAAAGAGATAATATTCTATATAATCTCGAAGATTTCACTAAATTTAAAACCGCAAAGGTGGACGTGTAAGAACATTAATAGTTGAGGGGGTGGTTGTAATTACCCAAAAAGGAGGGGGGTTTCGTAATTTGACCATACCTCAGGGAGTGGTTGTAATTTACCCAATAAAATAAAATAAAATAAACCTTGAGAAGGATCAGAAGGACCAGGCATGTCGATCCAGTCGTAGGATTTTACGTTTAACGAACCATACAGAAGCTTACTCAGCACTGTCATCCCGGGATGATTATGAAGTGGAATGACTGATGAAGGTGGCATGCAAAATATTCCCATCTGCCAAAAAAATTAAAAATATTCTGTAAAAAATTAAATATTCAGAAAATCCCATTGTAAAAGACGTAACTTACGGAGAAGCTGTCACACTCGTGCAAATGCAGGTATTTAATTATGGGGAGTGATCGTTGACCCACATTGCGTTCAGTTACGGAGCCCCGCCAGTTCCGTACTAATTGGGCGTCTTGCTCGAGGCCTACATCAGAAGGTTTGATTTTCTCTGATGACAAACGAAATCGAGTGTTACAGAACATTAAGTCACTTCAAGACCTTATATACTATGATCAACGTGGGTAAGGAAGGCATAATACGACTAATTCATGCATGCAATGTCAACAACGAGAGGCAGATCTTGATTACGAAACTAATTTGAAATATGGATAAAATACAACGTTTATAAATGATAAATAATTGAAAAATTTCTTTGATCCTTATTAGATACTTCTACATGAGCAACTCTAGGAGTGTGTTACACTTCTACGTTTGCTTCTGGATAAATTTTGAAGTCGGGCACGAACTTATCAAGTGTTTTTGAGTTGTGGCAAGTCCAAGTATTCATATTTAAATACACAAGCTATATTTATATTAAAATACCAAGTACCTACATAACAACGATTCAAATATCAGAGAAATAATTGGCCGACATCTTCAACTCATTTTTTGTTCTGAAAAATACCATTCGATGAATGAAAAGATGTGATACTAAATAGTCTAGAACTATACATAATTTGTGTTCAAATCTCATTCAAAACTTCGTGTCAAAACTTGGCCATAATTTTGAGATAGAGCGATCATATTTTGATTCCTTACGACGTCTTTGGTTGTACTACAATAAAATTGCCCCTTTTTACAATTAGAATCATGATCAAGCTATTTGTTCATTTCTAAATCAGTAGAAACCAAGTAGAAACCAACAGACCGTAACTTCATCTCATCACTTGATAACACGATTAGCTCGAACAGCTGAAAGGCAGATTTTAACCGAGAAGAAAATCAAAACATTTTTAAAAAATAGAGCAGCACCATATGACTACACTGAATTACAGTCTCTTAGGCCTTCACATACTTACAAGAGGCGAAACATAGTGACAGTCCACCTTGCCATGTAATATAAATTTCGAAGCATAATCATTAGATATAAAGGCAAGCCGAAGTATTATAAAATTAGCGTTCAAAAGATGCTAACTTATCGTAAAAGCACAATTTGCACAAAAAAAAAAAAAAAAAAGAAATAAGAAATTAGACATTTAGTTTTTATTTGATTTTTGTATAAGAAGTTAATACATAATATGAAACCTAAGGAAAGACACAATAAATAGATGCTACCCTCTCTAAAGACTTGACTAATTTGTTGAAGTGTACCAAAAAAAGATTTGCGAAAACGATGTCGATGCATGCATCACTACACATATATGTTACAAATTTAGTAGATAATATCACCTCTATAGCCAAAACCGAAGCATAAATTGCCATATTTTTACCCAGGAAAGAAATTCAACCAGATACTAAGCACTCATTTACATAGAGAAACGAAAAACCTTGGAAGATGTACCACCTACTGTTCTGAAGTTAGGGACCAGAATGGAAATACACCTTTCCTCTTTCATATTCTTTTTTGTTAAGAAAATATTAGCATGATTGATTAGCATCTTTCATTTTCTTCTCGGTTGTTCAAATGACATTATTAACAACGAACAAAGCAGAAACAAGGAAGGTGACGAGAATGCTCTAGGAGAAAAGACAAAACTACAGGTCTGCAAGGTATTAGAAGAACAACAAATAGATTATAAGACCAACAGCTGTGTTTGTCTACTCTCCCGGGAGAATATTTTCATTCTACCTCGGACCATATTTGTTTTCATTCTTGCAAACCAAATTCAATCATCTCCAAAAATGGGGGGTTCGATATATAACAAATCATTACATTATTAATGATATAGCAATTTTTTTTACATTCAAATATTTAATATTAACATTAAAATATCAATGTGATAACACTTGTCGACTTATCCGAACAACCCTATTTAATTTGACCGCTAGAGTAAAGTTTGCCTCCTCCCAGAATACAAACATACACTACTATCACTCTATTCGTCCTCCCAAATAAATTGAAAAACACTTCAAAAAATAACCGAACCTAGCCCGACTACGGCTTTTAAGCTAGATGATTCAGCAAGATCCTAACTCTATTACCTAAAAACTAAATAGACATTACCGGACACTGAACACAGTCACTGCCAAGTCCCCAGAAATACATAAACACCAGTCCGTAACATATTTATAACTCAGATTAAACACAATAAAGTCCAACAGCATGCCGTCAAGTTAAACTACGCATCGCGAGGAAATTCTCAAACATTCCTCAACTTGATAACAGCATGACCCTCGGTCCTACTGCTTATCATGATAGAAAGGCCCATCAAAGTACATATACAGAAAGGATATAGGTGAGCCTTGTATGTATAGGCATTGAGATTCACTTGGCCTTGTTATTATCTACCGCTACGCCCCTAAGCTATTCTGGAATACCAGACTTAATCGGAAAATCTCCTTAAGCTATTAAGGATCGCCTTTTGTGGGGTGTGTTTATGGGAATCCTATATGTGGAGCTTCCCGGGTATTTTTATACAGCTAATTTCTATTAAAATATGGCAACCATAAGCATAAGACAGAAAAATAGGTATGATATCCTCGAATCAGACACATGCCTCGAATAAATAGAAGACCAAAGCAAGCTTCTGCCACTTTAGGTGTAGGAAATATCCCAAAAAATATAATATGGGCTTCCCATTGTTCTTGATACCCCCACCCCCAGGAAGATTTCTGTTTTTCCTTTTGATACATTCTTTTTCTAGCTTGGGTTAAGTCTGACGGGAGTTCTTATTTAGGGAGAATAAATAAAGAATCAAAGAAAGGGAGACTGCCATACAATGACACTAGCCACACCCAATGCCGTTAACACGGAAATAGGAAAATAGAGATAAATGGCATACATTTCACTAGATCGCTAGTAGTTAAGGTTATTAAGAAGGAATATAACTACACTCACATACGAATCATATTGTAAATTAAAGCTTCTTAAGTGGTTGATCTCCTCCAGCCATGTAATGGCCATTGCATTACTTTATCTATATAATAATCAATAAGTTCTAAAATTGTATGTTTACACATTATAATTATATTCTTGATCTAATGTGAACTTGAATAAATCTACCAACAACATTGAATGACAAAATTATCAGAAAGCTTAACTAGTATAGGGGACAGTCGTTTAATATTTCATAATAAGTAGCATTACTAACATTTTCCAGCACAAACTAATATTCACAAA
This sequence comes from Erythranthe guttata, assembly GCF_000504015.1. The sequence continues at coordinate 284,683 of NW_012193023.1, read as the reverse complement.
TACTGATAAAAAAGATAGTAAGTCCCCGACATTTTCTTACTAATTCAACAACATCAGGATAATTATGTATTAAGATGTATGCTATTTTTTTGTCCTTGAAGTCTCGTTCCCTTCTATGTAACAAGTTCGTCTATTAGATTCTTGCACAACAATATCGCCGAAATATGTCTCAACTCTCCGTTCATTTTAAAACTTCCATAATCCCTTCCCGAACCAAACACGAATCTTTCGATTTATTTGGCTCTCACGCTCAATTACTTCGGGTAAAATCTCATAGCTTTTTTTTTTATGAATGTAATGAGCCTATCCTCTCTTCTTTATTTTTTTTTTCATAGCATAGTCAAAAAAAATAAAAAAACGAATCTAATGCAAAACCAAAATACCTAAGAGCAAATAAATCATTTCTCGATGACCACAAAGCAATTGTAGCAATATCCGTAAAGCAAAGGGACAAAGAGCCAAAATCAAATGAATAGCTGATTGTGCATGATTTATGCATGAATAACTGCCTTCGCGAATGACTTAAGGCAAAATATTCTTTATTGCCATAATTAAAATAGTCTATTCAGAAGACATAAACTAAACCAGCAAAGAGAAACCAAGACTTAAAATGCTAATCCAATGCATTTTATTAAATGTTTTATCCAACAAACGACAAAACCAACACAGAGAACACGCATATTAATGCACGTAGATATTTAACAATTATGGTTAGAATTAGAAAGGAGCTTATATCCAAGTTTGTAAAAATAAACGAGTGACAGAAATATTGCGTATGCAATGAATGCATATCTTGTCTCATTATAAACATTAAAATAAGAGCACCGATCGGAAACGCAAAACAAGGGGAAAGACAAGAATGATATTTCCTCTTCATACCTAACAGATTGCGGACTTTTTCTAGACCTTCTTCGGAAATGGGTCCGTTAGGTGTAAGCGATGCTTTACACGCGTTGTAAAGCTTCTGCACAGCTGGCATTGTATGGGTAACTAAACTCCAAGAAAACGCTAACGACCCACCGCTTGGATCCCAAATTGGATCAAGGGTCCTCTGTTTTCCGAAGACCCTTTTAACTTAATCACGCCTTAAGCAACTATCAACAATCGCACTCTCACAAATAACCGATTAATCGAATCTCTAAATCCAACATGGGCACTTCACTCAATTCTTTCTCTGTGGCCAAAAACACCTATTCAACAGTTTCAAAATCAGAATAGTTTAAATTGAATTCGAGGTTAAATAGCGAAAACACGAATATCTAAAACCCAACGAAAACTGGTAAAAAATCGACGAAAAAAAAAATTCCTTTGCAACTTCAGTAAAATGAATGAATGCGGAACCGATCAAATTGAGATTGACAGTACATTAAAAGAACTGAATTCAACAAAAAAAAAAAAAGAAAATCGAAATATTAACCGGATACAAATTCAAATACAGTATAACAGAACCACACACACACACACACACACACACACACACACACACACACAAATACATCTAAAACGCAAACTGAAGAGTATTATTAATAAGAGTTGAATATGCAGAAAGAGGCGGAGAGAGAGAGTCTTACAGAGAACATGGAATAACAGGGGACCTCCGAGAATTGAATAAGATTCGCTTATATATGTATATATATATATATATACATACATATATATGTATGTATATATGTGTGGCGTTTGGTTTAGCGGGATGGGGATTAAAGTGGAGGGGGTGGAGAAATGGAATTTGGGGGAGAGAGTTTTTTTGCCCCTTTTGGGGGTCCGGCGAAGGTCCGAACCTGATTTTGTTTTCACTATAATTTGATTTGATTCTGTTGTTGACCACTTCACTTATTTGCCCTTACTTTCTCACTCTAATTACCACAACTGCCATCCATCCTTGTTAGTTTTCACATTATGTTTTCATGGGAAAAATATTACTTTTGTCCTTCTTAAGGCCCTTTGTGGATATCTATACTACGAGGTAGAGGTTTTTGTTCCATTATTAAATGGGGCAATTTGCTAACACATTTGGATAATAATAGTATTTTAAATTAGGATATTGAGATTTTGACAATTTGCTAGAAGTGCTTTATTTATGTTTTTGTTCTTCATCACTCTTTTCATTTTTTGTTGTAACTGTTTAGATATACTTCACTCTCGTTTTATGTCACTGTCATCACCGAAATTCTTCCATACACAGTCACACACAAGAACACACACCCACATAGTGTCAAACACATGCCACATACACACTCACACATGCATATACAACCACATTCACGCACAATAATCATTTGGAAAATCTGATTTATGCATTGGGCCTATTACAAATAAGCCCACAGTCTCCCACTTATCGATAAATAAATGACAACAAAATCTCTTTAACATAGAAGCCCATCAACCAGTGTTTTGACCAAAATATCCTGCCTTAAATACTTGATTCCATAAGATTCCACCAGCCTCACTCTAAAAATCAAATTCATTTCTCTTTGTAAATCTGCTCTCGCTCAACCACGTTCTTCAAATCCGTTTATTCTCACAAAATTTCTTCCGTTTTCTTCAAAACACAAGCAAAACTTCAGTACACACAGCGTTTTCGTCATGTTTTTATAGCGATTTTACTGTTCAAATCGCCATTGAAGCCGAAAAATAATCATATAATCCGTTTCCAAAACTTGCATTTGTGCACTTTCGCCGAGACAATGGCGAAGAGGTATATCGAGTATGTTGTTTTCTAACCCCTATCGAAATTTTGATTTAATTATATTGTACGTTTGTTCTTTGATTATTTACTATTTAACTGCCTTAAACCCCCAGATCGCCTGCAAAAATTATCAAGGACCAAAGAAAATGTTTCGAGTATGGATCATCTCCTCCTATGATGTATTATTACTCTTTATGTTGTTTTCTAATTTCAATTTTTACATCCACAGTAACTTAGGATTTTTGTTTTTTGCATTTTCTATAGGGTCTGATTGGTTTGCAGAAAACTGTATGTAAAAAGGTGAAAAGTCTAAGGAATTCATTTTTCCTGTTTGGATACAAAGAAAAATACTGAGTAAAGTAATTTGGGGAAAAAGGTGAAAAAATTTATAACCTAAAATAAGGAAAAAGCCTTTTCCTCAAAAAAAGTGAGGAAAATGTGAGGGAAAAAATGATCGGGCCTTTCTTCTCTACTGCTCTTCTTATTTTTTTTGTTTAATGGCTTCCAAACTATATTTCTTGAATTCTCCGCCGCCACCTCCCTGCTGGCCGCCGCCACCTCCCCGCTGGCCACCACCACTATCACCACCACCACCTTTTCCGCCACCTCCACCAGACCATCAACATCATCAATTGCTGCCACCAGCAACCTCTCCGATGCCGCCTCCACCACCACCAGATCCTCAAGGCCTCAACACCATCAACCACCGCCTGCAACCTCTCCGTCGCCGCCTAGAACATGTGAGTTTTCCTCTCCGCCGGATGATTTCTCCGCCCCACCCACCACCATCGCCATCGCCGACTCTAGGCCGTCAAAATAATTTCTCGCTCCGCCCACCACCACCGCTGCACCGCCACCGTCAACTTTTTCTTGTCATCCGCCCAGATGATTTCTCCTCTTCCGACTATAAATTGCCCATCGTGTGTGTGTGAAGTGGGAAATTGAGATTCATTTATTTTAATTTTATATTTTCTTATTTTTGCTTTAAAATTATTATTATTATTATTATTATTATTATTATTATTATTATTATTTATTGTGGTCTTTAATTTAATTATTATTTTTATTTTTATTGTTAGGTCGGTGGTGGGGGTGGGGTTAGGGGGTGAGGGGGTCTGGGGTTAGGGAGTAATATAATTTTGAAATTTAATTTAGTTTTTAGTAATAATATCATTTTACTTAATATTTTTCTATATTATTTTCCCTTAAGAACCAAACAAAACTAAGGAAGATGATTTTCCTTAAAATTAGTTTCATCACCATTTTTCTTAGGAACCAAACACAATTAGAATTTCGAAAGTCCTTGATTTCCTTTTCCTTTGCATTTTCATTTTCCTTATTTTGAAATCCATGAACCAATCAGAGCCATAGTGTTGGTGATTCGCACAGTAAAATTATATTTCTTCATGCTATAGTCTATTATGTTTAATATTATGTTTCTTTTCGGTGAATACTTTTGCATTTATGTACTTTAATGCAATATTGATGCCACTGACAGAACAATTGCATTCATTTGTGTGCTTTTATACATTAGGCGGATTTGTATTGCTAAATAATCCATTAATTTACTACCATTGACAGTTAAATTGTCAATGTGCGTCATTTTCAAATTGTCTCGTAGGTTGCATTTTGTACTATTACTCTTCCATTAACAGTAATATTCTATTCATTGTATAGTTGTACTATATTGTTGCCACTGACAATGCAATTGCATTCATTTTTATTCTCTCATACGTTAGGGGAATTTGTATTGCCAAGTAGTCCACTAATTTGCTTCCATTATCAGTAAAATTGACATTGTGCCTCATTTTCAATAGCATCGTATGTTTCATTTTGTACTATTACTTTGCCATTGACAATAATATTTTATTCATTGTTGTGCTATATTGTTGCCACTGAGAGTACAATTGCATTCATTTTGTGTTCTCATACATTAGGGGAATTTGTATGCCTAAATAATTCACTAATTTAATGCCATTAGCAGTAAAATTGGCATTGTGCATCATTTTCTAATTGCCTCGTATGTTGCATTTTGTACTATAACTATACCACTAACATTAATATTTTATTCATTGTATAGATGTGTTATATTGCTCCCACTGATAGTACAATTGCATTCGTTTTGTGTTCTCATACATTAGGGGAATGTGCGTCATTTTCAATGGCATCATATGTTGTATTTTATACTATTACTCTGCCATTGACAGTAATATTTTATTCATTGTGTAGTTGTGATATATTGATGCCACTGACGATACAATTGCATTCATTTCGTGTTCTCATACATTGGGGGAATTTGTATGCCTAAATAATTCACTAATTTGCTCGACAATAAAATTGGCACTATGAGTCTCCTCTTGTTACATTAAAATTTTCAATTGACACTATTTATTTTCTTTTTTTCCAGCCCCTTCATCATCTGAACAACCAAAAGAGCCAAGGGCTAAGATCATCCAAAAGAAAAGAGACAACCCACGATACAGATCGAGTATAATCCGATTGATCAACTTTTGCAAAGAACTGAATCTAATTAATCGTCATATAATATCTTTGAGGAGAAAACCATTTGGACAGTTCAATATACCTATCATGGCAAATAAAATCCAACTCGTATTTATTCGAAAATCTGACTTCGTCGTACACAGAATTTTGACGACATACTAACATGAAAAGAAGGGGTGTTATTGGTAAAAAGATATTGACAATCAAGACTAGAGAATGTCAACTCATATTTGGTTTGACAGATGGAGTATTCAAAATGACAATAGCTAAAGGTTCAAGAAGCGCAAGGCCAGAAATACCATTTGTTACCAGAAGATTCAACGGTCTTCAACCGGTCAATATTGGAGAGCTAAATAGAGTGTTCTTTAAAATTCAAGGCGAAGATAATGATGAAGCAGTTGAAGATATAACAAGATATTAGTCATTAATCTCATGATAAACTTCTTCTTCGCTACTAATGGGCAATTGGTTAATTGTGTTGGGGATCAGGCACGTGTACGCAGCGGAAAACAAATATTTTATTTTATTTATATAAACTAATTTATATAAAAAGCACGTGCACAATAAATTACAATTAATTGCGTACCTTTTTGCTTCCAATCACCGACAAACATGCTCGCATATATAATTAATTTGAATAACATAAATTAAATCATCATAGCATGCTCGCGAAATTAAAACAAATAATAAACATGCTCAACGAACGATTCACATAAACACATAATCGAACATATAGATTCATGTGATTAAATAATCAATTAACATACATTAACTTCAATTAATATAAATTAATTAATACATGTATATTAATTAGGGAAAACGACATGTTACACTTGAAGCGTGAATCGAACGAAGACTCGAGAAGATGGCTAGCTGCTCTTCCCACTCCTACTGATCCAACCTGTTTGCTGATCCGAAATTACAGCCCTGCTCCGACTTCAATATCTCCATCGTTATTTACTCGATGGACAATTCCTTCTGGGTAATTGTAGATGTATGAGTCGTGAAGCTTCTGTCACAATTTCACGTCCATCCGATCACCGATTTATTTATGGAGAATTTTCTCGCCGGACTGCATAGAAAATCCGAGAGCAGTTTTTCAGAATTGCCTTCTCGCATCACCGGCTTGTGGCGGCGCATGGGGACGACCCTGTTGGCGGCGTTGGCGGCATAATAATCTTCCTATTCTTAGGTTTCACCTCGTATATTCAATCCACTATCCACGCAGCACTAGATACGTGATAGGCTAAGTACAACGAAGAAGAACGAAGGGAAAAGGAAAATGCCGATGCGGCGGCGACTGGCGGCGGCGCGGCAGCTGGTGGCAGAGGTAGGGTTTCGGCTGCAAGGTGGATGGCTGATGGAGGGAGAGATGCTAGGGTTTCAAGCTTGTGTTATGTCGTTTTTTGTGTCTTTTTTTCTTTTTTGTTTTTTGTCTTTCACAAGACATATAAATCCTATTTATATGCTCCTTGTGAAAACCCTAACATGCCTTAAGTTGGGCTAGACCCAACAGCTTAAGTCCACTCTCTTTTTCGGCTCGTTTCTAACAAATGAGTGCTCGCAAAAATATAACAATTATATTTTGACAACGAGCACAAATTCTCGTCGATACGAGTACCACTTTGCAATTTACCAATTTCTGAAATTGGAAACCCTAATTTAGGACTTGCCAAATCGGGAAACTTCCCAATAAGAAAGTTCACTAAATTTCCGTCGGATTCTTTTCCTCTACTTATTCTCATCCGTAATTACCAATTACAAATGTTGGACTCAATTATATTGACTTCCAATTACACTAAGATTAACTAATTAATCTTAGCTCGTTGATTAAGGATCTCAAGTACACGAGCAGTGTGACCCTCGATGGTTCAAGTGTAAGCTAGCCGTGGCCCCACAACCCATTGTGGTTTAAACTCGTCCCTAGAGTTATAATTAAGTTGAATCTAGTTTCAACTTAACTACCCAACGAATCAAGATTGGCGTCTAGCAACTAAGCGTCATGATTCCCTAGATACAAATCAAGTGCCTGCAAGAACCGTGTGATATAGTTAACATGCAGTACGATACCTTCGATACATATATCCCGATTGAACTAGAGGCATTGGTTCGTCGAGACCTCTTATGAGTTCAATAACTGTGTGGACGTTCTTAATTATATAATCCGTTCGTGTTTGACTTAGAGAAACATATTTCTCTAATCACGACACTTTCAGTTATGGCCACAGACTTCATGGATTATAAATCGCAAGAACACACAGGATATCCATGACTGATCAAGCGATCGAATCCCCTACTGCAATGCACAGACCTCCCACTAGATTTCGGACTGCACGAACACTGGCCCTTGGGGAGGTCCTCGGTGGAACTCAGGGACAGGTCATGATACAGCTGGTCCTCTGGTGAAGTCATGATGATGTGTGGGTCTTAAGGATTAATGGTGTACAACTATATTATAGAAACCTCTACTCGATAATTGGGAACCACTTAGAGATCTCTAGATTGAGGGAGTTCTGTGAACTCATCAACTTATGAACACCCATTTATGTATGCCGATGTCACAACACCGTTGACTGATGAGACGCAATACACATACTCTAAGTGCTAGTCTCGAATGGAAAAGGCCGATATCCTCATTAGTGGCGTAACCCGTTAATTAGGAACTATGTTTAACAGTAATATACTGTTAAACATATCTATGCTTATGCATAGATATACTGTTAAACATATCTAGTATAATCTCACGATTCTACTAGATCTATTTATAGTAATTAAGTAACTGTAAGGACTATATCTATGCTTATGCAAGGGACAAAGATATAGAATGCCAAAGGGGGTTTTATCATTAATACGAAATAGATTATTTACGAGTAGCGTGAGAAAACACAACAATTAGTCGGATCTTCGGTTACCTACTCTAACAAATTGGTCATTTTTCCAGTACGTGGAAGATCTGGACAAGATCAATGACTACAATTGGGTGGAGGAAATTTTCAAGTTCTTCATGAAGTCTGTTTGGAAAGTAACAACAAAAGCAGCGAAATCACCAACAAAATCTAGTCTAAAATATGTAAACGGGTGTACTAGTCTGTTACCAGTATGTAAAATGACAAATTCAAAATTTCAAAAACCATTTTTTATTTTTATTTTACTGATGAGTTTCTTCTTATTTACAATACTAGTTTCTTGAATGATCATCAGCAATTGATCCCGAAAAAAGGGACAAGTTTACAAGATACCGAAAATGGAACTTGCATGATGTTTGCCGCAAAGCCAACGAGCTTTCGATAAAGCTTTTAGAACCAAAACAGGTAAAAGGAAAAACATATAACAATCTATTATTTTGTGTTAACATAACATTTAGGATAGTAAAAACTATTATTTCACTTTCAGTGACAGTGTAGATGACATTGCTTTAATAAAAAGTACTATTTCTCTGACATTGACAATAATATAAAATAATCTTACTGTATCATTACAGGTTTATGTTAAAACGTTGGCACCAACAGATGTCGAAACTACTATTATGGGACAATTTGAAGATGAAGAAGATGACGTTGATGACATTGATGATAACAAAGTTGGTGACAAACAACAAGAAAAGCCTGTTGGGAAAAAGAACGCAAACAAAAGGAAGAGAAGAGCTAAAACAAAAGGTGATCTGCCCCATAAGAGCGATGAATTTGATGCAAAGAGAAAAGTCAAGGGAAAAATGAAGTTAGTCAATGAAGTAAAAAGCAATTCCTCTGATCAAGGAGTAGACAATCAATGTGGTGATAATAAAGAGGCAAATACTGGAGGATTGTATGCATTGGCAGCAGCTGCCAATGCTGCTAAAATGCCTAACTCACCGTCAAACAATGAAACCCTGTTACATGGCGGATCAGATGCAGATTCCGACAATGACGTCGCACAATTTTCTGTGAGTTACCGTCAAAAGGGATCGCCTTTGAGAGCATCAGAACATGTCTCAAATATTAAGAGTAGAATCGCACACTTGCATATATCCGAGAAAACAAGCGTACATAAAGAGGTCACAGATCTGTATAGTGCAATTGCAAAAATTAAAGATGAAAACACAACTCTCATTTGCAAAGTAAGCACTCTCACAGTTGATCTTTCGGATATGTTGTCCAAAACTAAAGAAGAATCGTTGAGGAGAAAGATAAGCAATCAGGAGCACACGATCAACATTCTAAACAACGATTTAGCCAGACTTTCCGACATACCAACTAACTCTCAACTAGAATCTTCTCTTAGTACAAGATTGACGAAAGAAGTACAATAACTGGAAAAAAAAAAATTGATGATGCAACTCATACGAATAAGTCAATTAAGACTTAGATGGCGAATCTTCGGCCTAAGAATGAGGCAATACATAAGGAGAGTGATGAAGTTGATAAACTTGGAGAATCGAATATGGATGTTGTGAAACCTCGGGGAAGCTCTGATGCATCATTTAACTATCCAGAAACAATATTGCCAAATTGTTGAACTGCAAAAAGAAAATGATAGCTTGAAGAATAAGGTTGAATATATGGAACTTACTTTGGAGGCTACCATTGATGCAAACCAAAAGACGACTGCCGAGCAACACAAGAAGGGTAGTGATAATGATACGAACTTCAACGATAATCCTAAGCCAACTCGTAAAAACATAGCAAAAATGACTCCCAAGTCATCAGTTGTAGCCAGAAGGACAAAACTAAATGCACCTAAACCCGAAGGATAATCTCTGAACGAGCAAACATAAGATAAAAAGAAATCGATTCGTAAATGAGTTCTCGCCGACAAGACAGCGGGGAAACAAAAAAAGAAACCGATTCGTAAAATCCATATACACAAAAGTGGAAATTCAGAAAATGCATAACTATACTGTCATAGATAGCACATTTATAGCATAAACACATTTCACACAACTTTGCATTAATGTACTGCCACAAAGAGCAACATTAAAAATGTTACTCTCAAAGACAGTCATTTACATGAATAAACAATTTTTCTACTGCATTTTGATAATGAAGACTACTTTTATGTTTGTAAATGACGGTTCTTGATGTTAGAGTAGGTGACCAACAAGCCAACTTGTGGCTGTGGTGTTTCAATTTATTCTTGTAATAAATAATCCTTTTCGTATTAATGATAAAACACCTTGGCATTCTATATCTTTGTCCCTTGTTCAAACATAGATATAGTCCTTACAGTTATTACAATTACTTGTAATTGATCTTTTAGGATTGTGAAATATTTACTTAAGTATTATAACTGTTAAACCGTGTTCCTAGTCGAAGAGTTACGGCCACCAATGAGGATATCGGCCTTTCCCATTAAGAGACTAGCACTTAGTGTATGTGTACTGCGTCTCATCAGTAAACGGTATTGTGATATCGGCATGCATAAGTGGGTGCTCGTAAGTTGACGAGTTCACTAAACTCCCTCATCCTAGAAATCTCTAAGTGGTTCTCAATAATCGAGCAGAGATCTCTATGGTATAGTTGTACACCATTAGTCCTTAAGACCTACACATCACCGTGACTTTACTAGATAACCAGCTGTATCGTGACATGTCCCTGAGTTCCACCGAGGACCGCCCCAAGGGCTAGTGTTCGTGCAGTCCAAAATCTAGTGGGAGGTCTGTGCATTGTAGTAAGGGATTCGATCGGTAGCATAGTCTTGGATGTCCTGTGTGTTCTCATAGTTTGTAATCTTTAAGTCTCTGGCCAAAGTTGACTAAGTGATGATTAAGGAATAAGATTCTCTAAGTCATGCTCGTATCGATTATAACACTTAGAACGATCGCACAGTTATTGAACTACTAAGGAGGTCTCGATTAACCAATGCCTCTAGTTCAATCGGGACATATGAATCAAAGGGATCATACTGTACGTTAACTATATCACACGGTTCTTGCAGGCACTTCATTTTTATCTAGGGAATCATGACCCGTAGTTGCTAGACGCCAATCTTGATTCGTTGGGTGATTAAGTTAAAATGAGCTTCATCTTATTTATAACTCTAGGGACGAGTTTAAACCACAAAGAGTTGTGGACCCACGGCTAGCTTACACCTGAACCATCGAGGGTCACACTGCTCGTGCACTCGAGTTCTTTGAATAAACGGTTAAAGATAAAAGTGTTTAATCTTTGCATAATTGGAACTCAATATGATTGAGTCCAACATTAGTAATTTGGAATTATGAATCAGAATAAGAAAAGGAAAGAATTAGGCGAGCATCTTAGTGAACTTTCTAAATTGGGAAGTTTCCAACTTTAGAAGGTCCACTAAATTAGGGTTTGCACTTTTAGAAATTGGAAATCGATAATTAGCATTCGTAATGACGAGGACGTTTCAATGATTCCGAAAATATAATTGTTATAATTTTCCAATCACTGAGTTGTGAGAAACGAGGGACAAAAAACTAATGAACTTAAGGTGTTGGACCTGGTCCATCTTAAGCCCGTTAGGACTTTTATACAAGAAATTATAAATATAAGATTTATAGGTCTTGCACAAAACAAAATATACACAACCCTAACCCTAGCTTATCAACTCCTCTCGTCCGCTGCCCCTCCTCCGCCGCCGCCGTCGCCGGAATGGGTGCACACGCGCCGATAGTTCTTTGGTAGTATTTCTTTTTGTTTTATTCTTCCGTTTTATTCGGAATTTTTCGTGTCTAGTGCCACATATCAGTTGAATTCGGTATACGAGGTGAAATCCGAGAGGAGGAGGACAAAGGAGCCAATCTGCCGAAACGCTGCCATCGATCCGCCGCCGCACGCGCCGCTCCAAGTCAGCGTGTGAACCTCATGCGCTGCTCCAAGTCGGCGTGTGGACCTCATGCGCCGCCACTGATCCACGCGTCCGCCGCTGTCGCTTCGCCGCAGCTTTTCCCGACTACATGGATTGGTTTCCGTGTCAGTCAGCTTCAATCCGAGAATTCGCGTCACGCTTCGAGAGGTAATTTTCAGATCCGTATTTTATTAGGTTTTAATTTAATTAGATTAAATTTAATGTTGATATTCGCAGTATGATTTTGCTTGAATGATTTAGTGAAATTGTTTATGCATAAATTATGATTTACTGCGAGCATGCTACGTGATTTAATCATCAAATTAATATGCATGTTGTATTTTAATTTTGCTGGAACTTGGAAGCATTAAGGTATGCAAATTTTTATTTTAATTTGCGCTGGAAGCATTAAGGTACGCAATTAATTGCTATTATCGAGTACGTGTTTATATGATTAAACTTGTTTTTCATATAGTTTTTTTGTTTTCCGCTGCGTAAACGTGCCCGATTCCCAACATTTGATTCATACATGTTCATTATGCATATGCGACAAGAGGAATGACTGTTTAATGACAACATCGATTCGGATTTGGATGGCGAAAGTTATTGCTTTTCGAGTTCACTTCATTTGACAAAAAAATTTACAAAATTTCAAAAATAATATATATATTGATATTTGTATATATGATGTTGTAAAAATATGCAGGGACATTATTGACAAGCACATGATCTGTCATTTTTCTATAATATGCAGGAGCAATGCGTCAAGCACATATATATATATATATATCTCGACCTATCATTATCTAATATTTTCAGTGCATTCAGAGAACAGTAGCAAAAATGTGATAGATCATTGGACATTGGTTTTCCTCGACAGAAAGAAGAACGCCAGGAAATAATACAACTCGTTTCGGCCGTCACTGAGAGTGGAGAAAGCAGAAAGGTGGTCTTCAATGTGTTTTCAACACTCTTTAAAACATTCAATATCAAGCAACTCCTGCTCTTTTTCTCCCGAAAATCCATACCTTGCATAGTTGTAACGAAAACAACAACAACCGCTAAAGAAACGGGTTACAATAAAACATCTATAAATTAATAATGTTGGACCGGGATATTTTATTAATTTAGGAAGATATTGTCATATCGATAAATTAATAATTTATTAATATAAAGAGGTTTTGCCTACGACCTTTATATTTCCAAGTCCAATCAATGTACTAGATACAAGGCACATTTTATGAATGTACATTCACAAGTTAATTGAATTTGTCAAGTTCAATGTTTTTGAATAAGTAAAAAGTTAGTTCATGGTACAGGAAAGTTGGTCCATGGTACCAACGCAGTACAAGATTATCTAGGTGAAAATAATGAATGTTACGAGGTTCAATGCATTGAAGAAACTGTAGTAGATACCATTCAAAAAATCCTGTGGATGACGAAGTTGAGAATGATTCAATAGTTTTGGAACCGGACACTCGGAAAGAAGCATTGCAAGCGGCAACAACTCTTCACAACTTTTTGTTGTAATACGAGAAGACAATGCCCCAACTTTTAGTTCAATGTGGAGATTTGAAGATGAGTCAATATATATTTGAAGTTCAACAAAAAACAAGTGACTATAAATTCATTTTTACTAGACAATCTTAGAAATTTTGAATCTCTTAGTAATTATTAATTTATATATACACTGGAATTTTAAAAAGGTTATTATCTTACTATTTTATCGTTGTGGTTCAATTTTGTACAGATTCCAAATTGGGCCTAGACAAATTATTAATTTTATCGAGTTAATTAATTTATTGAGTATTAATTTATATATGTTTACTATAGTAGGTTAGTTGCTTAGAAGTTATAATCACTTTCACTAAACCATTATGCAAAATTGGAAGTAATTACTTCATCTGCCATGAATATAATTCATCTGGTTGAGGAAGTCAAAACAATCAATCGAACCAAAATTGGGAGTGCTCATTCGGTAAAATCACACCGAATTGAATCAGAATTTCGGTACTTTGAAAATTTGTACCATTTATCGAACCGAATAATTTTTTTCGGTTCGGTGCAATCTTTTACCGAATTAATTTGAATTTTTAATTTCGATACCGGTAAAATTGAAAATATTTTTTTTTATTATAATAAAAGTAAAAAAAATATTTAAACTAATTAATTCTTGAATTTGAAATTCAAATTTCAGTAGTGCACCCTAAAAATCTCATTGGCATGTGACCGAATGGACATATTGAAGGGTTTTATAGGTCCTTTGAGCATAGATGAAATACACCAAATAGTATATTATTTACTGTAAATTTACACACACAATCTACAAGCAACAAGTAACAAACAACCCAACACACCAATTCATAACACAAAATTGATCGTCCACATTTTCAAAATTCCGGCACAGGATGATCTTCGTCGGAAGTCGGAGCCAAAACCCAATCTCCGTCTTCATCAAGAACCAACCCTCTATTCTTCTCAACCCACCACGAACCCGGAACCAAATACTCGTCTTTCAGAATCGCGCTCGACTTGTTCACCAAGGCCAAGCTCCTCTTAACCTTCAATTCAAATTCCCCATCGGCCCCATTCCACCCGGCAACCACGTGGAGTATCGCCTGCAAGTTGTGCCAATCGCTCGGATTCTTCGAATCCTTCAAACTCGGCGACTTCCTATTGTCCACCTCCAGCTCGATCCCGGTGTCTTTGTACCCAAACAACGCGCTCGGGTAGCGCGGAATCAGATCGATTTTATTTTTTACGTGCAGGACTTTCAGATTCGGATACCGAAGCAATCTCTTATTGAAAGCATGGTTCCCTATCTGAGGGCTCCCGAATACGATGGCGGAAACGGGGATATCGCGGACACCGTTCTCGACTAAATCGAAACCTGATAATATCGCTAGCGAAGCGCCGAGGCTGTGCCCTGTTAGAGTTATGCTCAGGCTTTCGTCTTTGTACTGTTCGATGATCTGTTCGATCTTTTTCAGGAGCTGGGTTCGAGCGCTTAGTTTGGTGAAGGAGGAGTTGGGATCTGTTGACACGTAGATTGTGAGCCAGCCCTTCATTACTTTGGGCACGCCGTGCTCGTCGTCGTCGTTGTCTTCGTCGCTGGGGGTATTATTGTAATTATCAGATGTGGGTTGGAGGAGCTCGTGGGCGGATTCGGGTCGGGCGCCGAGGACGTCGATCCACTCGTAGTTCCGGGTGGTGCCGCGCCAGACGACGTAGATTTCGCGGCGGCCGGAGGAGCGGCTGAGTTCGTCGGAGGTGGTGGCGATGTAGCCGATCCAGTTGGACTCTCTGTCCCAGGATTCGCGGGAGAGGGAGTGGAGGAACATGGCTTTGCCGACGCCGACTTTGGCGGTGGCGTAGAGGAAGCATTCGACCTTGTAGTCGGCGGCGGAATCGAGCATGACTTTTTGGAAGAAGGAGTCCTTGCCGTAGCGGCTGCTGCCGGCGAACTTGGAGTTCTGGTCGTTGTTGAAGGCGTCGTAGGTGGCTTGGCAGAAGTCGCCGCACCGGAGGATGAGGCGGCGGAGGCTGAGGTCTAACGGGTCGAGCAGATTTTCCCAGTTGTTGCTGCCCAGCAGTTCCGCCCATGAGGGTTCCGCCATTGTTGTTCAGTTTGCTTCTTCTGAACTGAAGAAAAAGGCTTTGCGGGGGCTTTATGATGTAGTAAAAGAAGGATGGGGATAAATTGGTAATTGACTAATTTGAAATGTCGTCGGAAGTGGGAGCCGAGTAACAATTTTTGATTCCGTTTGTATGTGGGTGTAAGTGTGTGACAGATATTGAATTATTTGATTATTGGCTGCAGATTGTGATGTCTTATACATAATTTTCATTACTTGACAAGTGCATGACGAATGAAAATGACACATATAAATTATTTATCTAGAATAATTTTATTAATTTATTATTAAATTTAAACGAAATGCAAAGGATAAAGAGGTAAAGAGGGGTTTGGTACGTTTTGTAATTGAGGAGTGTGACACACTTTATAATTCAAGGGCACAAAAATATATAATCTCGAAGTACAACTACGAAATTATGGCACGTTGACCAAAGATGGAGAATCTTTTTGCACAATTTTCCCCCTTCAATTGGCTTCCACTGCTTATGTGAATTTAAATTTGAGCAAATTGTGTTTAGATAAATTAAGTTGAACATTTCAGCAGAACTGGAAGTATGTATTTAATTTAACCAAATGGACATAAGGTGTTATTATGCGACTCATATCCACGTGTACATGCCAAGTGGATATTTTTTCTGAGTCAGCAGTTAAAGTAAAGTTAAAGGATGAAATGGAAAGTGTAAGGAGCTGTTATACTAGAAGACAGAACACGTGAGGAGCACTGACTGTGGTAGACACCTGTCGAGTTCACAGTGGTTTGCTTGGGGACCAAGTTGCTTTTTGCTAGGATTAACTGCATACATAAAGCACTTGGAGGAGAGGCTTGGAGGCTAAGGCTAATCAAGGGAATAAGCTTGAGGGGCTGGAAAGAGAGGCAACTCTCAAGAACAAAAGAAGAAGCTAGAGGGAAAGCAAGAAGGAAATCTTCACAGGGTTTGTGAGATTTGGGGTTGGGAAACAAGAGAGGAACATTGAGGTATACACTAACAGGGGAGTGTCAATACAACTTAGGTGAAATAGCTGTTGAGAGCTTGAGTGTTATCACTATCTTGTAATTTGTAACCTTCTTGATCTAATGGATTTTGTTCTCTCTGCACAATGGATGTAGGCCTGTGGTAATACAGGTCAAACCACTTTAAATATTGTGTTCTTTATCTGTTCTATAGCTTTCAGTTTTAGATATGTGGTAACTATGGTTGTGTTATTTGCAACGGTGTCAACAGTCGGTTGAGTCAACACAGTGGTATCTATGTGTTCTTGCTTGGTTCGATTTTCATTTTATGTGGCTTGTTATTGTCTGTGGACCCGAATCCACAACATAAAGGAATTGGAATGATTATTTTCATTTTCTTGTTTCATTCGTATAACCAAATGGACTCTCTCTCTCTCTCTCTCTCTCTCTCAACACTTAAAGAATTACAATATCCTTCACTCTGTCTTCCAACACATTTCCTGAATCACTCATTTCGTAAAGGCCCGACCTGTTGAAGTAATCCGATGTTTGGAAGGAAGTTCAACTCGTTTGGGACGAAAGGAAATGAACGTTTGAATTTAATAATGTGGGTGTAGGTTTTAAGGATGTATGTTAATAGAAGAAGATGGGCTTTTGATTTGGGTCAAAAACCAATGAAAGATGAATTTTGAATTTGAATTTGAAGATGTTGATTTTTTTGAGGTTTTAAATTAAATTTGGGGTTATCACTGAATTGTGGTTTTAATTTGGGGGTTCTAAATTGAATTATGGTCGTAAAGCAAAAGTCAAATCTACACCTCAGCATTTGGAGACCCAACATTAACAGAGGGATACAAACTGTCCAAGTTTGTAGTTGAGGCGGCATTGAGGACCCTATAATTCAGGGGAGTTAACTGTAATTACCCATAAATTTAATAGTATATTTTTAAACTTGTATTAGTCTAGAAAATAATAATTTTAAAATTCAATTTCAGAACTCCAAACTGTATAAAATCACCACGAAAAGAAAGAGCTCGACGAGAGGAATCTAACGGTAGTCAAACATCGAATTTCGACCACTGTATAGAGAGTTATGACTCCGTGAAACAACATCGCCGATTGAAAACCTATGGGGACGGGATTTGGATCTGAAAGTTGAGAGAGGAAGAGAGAGATGAAGTGATGTTTTTAAAATGATATTAAAATAGCATTTTTGGTACTTCAAAGTGCTCAGGGGTATCCCAAATTAAGATAAAAATGAGGAGATATGTACCAAATGTAATATCTTTGGTGGTTAGTTCAAAATAATTTCAAAATGAGGGGTCTATTGAACAATGTTTTGAAACCCGGACTGGACCGGCCAGTTCGACCGGTTCAGCCGCGAACCGCTACCTTGTCCAGTCCGGTTGGTACTATAAACTCGAAAATTGCAAAAAACGATTCAGTTGATAAAAACTGTTTTTTTGACCGATCAGACCGTCGAACCGGAAACCGCCTGAAAACCGGTTTTTGAGAAATGATTTGTAGCTCTGATATGCACGATAGTGGAGGGAGTAGAAAAAACTGAGAAAAAAAAAACTCAGTAAAAATCGCTATTGGACGAGCCGGAGGGCTTGGGTGGCGCTAGTCAGGTTGTGTCCTGACTCCTGAGATCTTGGGTTGAAATCTGCAATGGTGGCTTGTGGGTGGTAATGATTGAGAAGAAAAGAAGAAAAAGAAAAAGACCACAATAAAGAGAGAAGAAAAAATGCTTTGGTGTTTGGGAATTGGGGTAGGTGGCGGCTGGGTGCAATAGAGAGAGGGGATTAATGAATAAATAACACAAAAATAGAAATCTAAAATTCAGTATAAAGAAACAATATTGAAAATATTATAATATTATCTAAGAGCATGTACAATGGCCTAGCTAAAAAACCCTCTCCAAATAGTGGGGTCCACATGCCACATACTCATTTTATTAACTTTATCACATCTCTAAAAATGGGTCCCACTTTTATCACTCTCCAAATTAAAATTGCTACAATGATATATTTTGTTGCTCTCCAAAATAACTCTCCGAATATTAAACTATAATAAAATATTCACTATTAATATAAAAAAATTCAAATTAAATTTTCAAGAATTTATATTTAATTAATAAAATTGATATAATTAACTTGACTTTGAAATTAAGCTAATTTTCGTAAAAAAATGACCATTTGATCATGTTGTGATTTACGTTCGTTTATTATTATTATTTTTTTTTTCTGTAATATATAAAGACTAATTAATAATATAAAAATTTAACAACTTACATAAAATTGACATAAATATTAATAACACAAAGGATTACAGAAGAGTTGAATAAGATTGTTGGAACATCTCTCCAACTAATAGAAGACATCAATAAAAATTACGAGAAAGCTAGTAAACTAATTATTAGGCCCCGTAAACGGTGACTTATTTTTCCGTGCACGACTTATGATTTCTCTTTGTTGTTCCATTATCCAAGCTTGTTGTTCAATAATCCAAATTTTACCTTCATCTGTAGGAGCTAAATTGAGATCCATCATCATTATTTCTTTCTCAAATCGTTTTTGTTCTTGTTCTTTCATTGCTGCAATTCTCATTTGCTTGGTTTCCTTTTGAACTTGTAGCTGTAAATTTCTTGCGTCCATTTTCGCTTGTAACTTTTGTTGTTCTATTGCATGTTTTTATTCCCTTCCTTTTGAAACCGACTTGATACTTCTTTTCTCATATTAGAAAACTCTTCTACAAATAAGTTCATGGAATTAATTTTTTTTTCTTTTTTAGCACTTTTCGCACATTTGTTACCGGGAGGACGTGCTAGACCAGTTGAAGTATTATTAGATACTCCATCCTCATCGTCAAGATTAATTGAGGTTGGAGTCCCGCTAGGTGTGGATTGCTCACTTGACGGAGTCTCGGCATTGGAGGAATCTTCAATATTATTTTCATCCAAATTAATTTCTGCCATCTTTTTTTGACACATCCTTTTCTTCTTCTCTTGTATATCATTGATATAATTGTACCATTTTGGTGTGTCTTTTAAAATAAGTCAACAAGTCTCCCACTTAAAAACATGGTTCTCTTTCTTGTAATATAATTGTTTTGTTATTAATATCTGTGAATAAAGATTCAAATACTTTATTTAAATAATATATATATATATATAGCTATTGTAATATAATTTTATATTTACTTACATTATCTTCTGCACTTTGTCCACTAATTGGACACGTTCAATCATATTGACATATCCAGAAAATTTAGTAACGCTTAATTGAATGGTTGACCACGGATTCATTAGCCCACCAGAGGGTCTACCAGGATCGTCTTTTAGAATTTTTACAAATTCCGCGCTAATTCGGTCCCACAACTTGCCTCTTAGTTGATTCGTACCAACTATTGGATCTTCTGAAATATGTAACCAGGCTTTGCATAAAGCTTCATCTTCTTTCACACTCCTGTTTGGTTGTCTATCTCTTTGCGCGCGTCCTCCAGAACTCTTCTTGTCTGATGTATTTGGAGTATGCATTTGTTGTTGCGTTTTATGCAAACTGAGAAAATGGTTGAAATTGCGAATTCATGGACTGATGAGTAAATGTTTGAGAATCATTTTATCATGGTGGCTGAGAATTATATTGTGGATTCATATTAGGATTGAAATTATTGTGCGGATCTATAATATCACTGTAAAATGAAGGTGAATTGGTGAGTTATAACATCAATATATGACTACTATTTATAGTGGAGCAAATTTAATGGAGCAAAACTATATTTGCACTTCCCCGAAAACAATATCATAATATATTTAATTACTTCTTGGCATGTCTCTTCCTCATATAGATTTTTGATGGCACGCTTTCCGTAATAAAGTATTATAATAGCTTCTTAATATTTTGCTAAATAAAAAATTTAATTGTTTGATGACACATCTTATCATCTTAAGATATTAGTCCAGCACTTTTCTCAAAAAATAACATCGTAACATTTTTTTGCAAATCTTATCAGCCGGTTAGATTATCTATGGCACGTTTTACGAAAAACAATATCATAACAGTTTTGTAAAAGAAAAAAAAAAGTAATTATTTGATGACATATCTTGTCATCTGAAGAGACTATTCATGGCCCTTATCTCAAAAAATCAATATCATAATTATTTAGCTAAAAGAAAAGGCAAATATACGAATAGATTATTCATGGCACTTTTTCCTAAAATACAGCAGCTTAACATTTTGCTAAAACAAAAAGAAAATGATTAATTGATGGTATGATGGTATATCTTATCTTAATGAAAAACTATTCACGACACTTTCTTATTCTCTGTAACAATAAACTATCACCCCTAACTTACACTTTTTCCAATAAATAATTCACCCGTGATCATATCACCCCACAAATATTTTGAATCACATATTTGTGTATAAATAATTTCTTCCTTTGACAAAAATACACCAACTCACAAAATATACAAATAACATTTTTTATACCACAAATTATGGATTCATCATCTGGATGGTTTCCACAAGATGAGTTAACATATTTTCAATCATCAAGTTCTTAATCTACATCTTCAGAGAATGAAGAGCTTTTTCCATTCGTATCGAGAAAGAGACTCAAGAGATGCTTAATTTGATTCCTCGAATATATCAAGCACAGGAATAACAATCATCGCAACGACGATATATTCATCGTGATCGTGAAAGAAGTCACCAACAATTGTGGGATGATTATTTTTCTGATAATTGTACTTATCCTGATGATTATTTTCGCAGACGTTTTAGGATGTGCAAAGAGTTATTTTTTCGTATCTTCAATGATGTTCAAAATCATAACTCATACTTCATTAAAAAAAAAGATGCTTGTGGCCGCCTTGGCCTATCATCTATTAAAAAAAATAACTGATGCACTTCGTATACTTGCTTATAGTTTGTCTGCAGATAATTGTGATGAATATCTAAATATTGGAGTGACAACTGTAATACTGAGCTTAAAGACTTTTTGTTCATCGATTGAATTGTATGAGGAACAGTACATGCGTTCGCCAAATGAACACGATATTGCACGTTCACTTCAAGAAGGTGAATCACGAGAATTTCCAGGTATGCTTGATTCTTTAGATTGTATGCATTGGGAGTAAAAAAATGTCCAACTGGTTGGCACAACACACACAGAGGTCACCATCACAAACCAACTCTAATTTTAGAAGCAGTTGCATCCCATGACCTTTGGATTTGACATTCATTTTTTGGCATGGCGGGTGCAAATAATGATATTAATGTATTAGATCATTCGCCATTATTCGATAAATTCATATATGGTAGAATGCCTCCAATCAATTATGCGGTGAATGTGCATTCCTATACAATGGGATATTACTTAACCGATGCTATTTACCCAAAATATGCATCTCTCATTCAAACCATTCCTTATCCGACCACTGCAAAAGAAAAATTATTTGATACAAAATAAGAGGCTGTCCGAAAAGATGTAGAACGTGCATTTGGTGTTTTACAAATCAGGTGGGGCATAACACAAGGACCCGTACGATATTGGTCAAAAGAAGATCTCTGTAAGATAATGAAAACTTGCATTATCCTTCATAATATGATTATAGAAGATGAACGCGAAACTGAATATGACTTATGGGAACCTTTACGTGAAGAAAATATTTTTGCTCCCGAATATGGTCGAGATCCATTAATTCTTGTATCTTACATCCCAGCACGTCTTGGTCGAATTCGCAATAGGGGAACTAATGAAGTCTTGCGATCCGATCTTACGAATCATTTGTGGAATATCTTTGGAGATGAGGAGGGTTAAATAATATTATTTTTCTATGTTGTCTTATTTTTATATCTGAGTTGTAATTTCTTTGTTTTTGTAATTTTGTATCGTAGTTTATTTTGTAATATGTATTATTAACGTCAATTTAAAGTTACTTTCATTTTATTATTATTGATAAAAATTTGTTAAAATACTTAATTATTATAAAAAAATAATTAAGAATATGAAATTAACAAATAACATAAAATTGAATTTTATTTATTAAATATATTGTTTTTCATTTGTTCACTTCGATAAGCAAAAAAGTTAAATTTAAATTTAATTATCATTTAAAATTTATAATATTTCATTTATCATTTAAAAATATACATAATTTAATTTTAAACAAAATAGAAATAAAAGAACAAGTAAAGGATATAAAAAATATTGATAAAAAATAAATGGGCCCACATAGCTTTAGTTACTCTCCAAATTTGGGGAGCCATGAAGAGCCTCTAACTATTCCACTGCAGTTCAATTTCCTCTCCAAATTTTACCTAGCCTTAAAGTCTCACAAAAAGAGCTTTTAACGAGTCCATTGTACATGCTCTAATAGCTTTGCTTGTGGACTAAAGTCTCCAAAAACCACGTGTCTCATTTATATGTATCCTAAGCATGACAATGCTTATTCCCTATCTTGTATAAATAGTTGCCAATGGCAGAGAGAAACACGATACCAATTTCTTTTAGCATCTTTCTTATCATACTTTCAATTTTATTACAGTAGTAAATCATCTTTCAATTTCTACAACATACACTGGTGCGTACTATGCAAGGATATTTTACTTTTATAATATTCTAGGCTACTTATTATTTAATATATATTTTATTCTATAACACGTTATCAGCGTGAGATTTTGCTCGATAGGTATTTGCTATTTTTGTATTTTTCTTTCTATTTTTATTTTACGAAGATCCAAATCCTCAATCTATTGTCGAAAAGACAAATGAGAATGATATACGCTATCATTTCTCAAAGGATATAATGGATTCGTGTATATACATATATAACATATAGATTAGTGGAATTGCTGCTGAAACATAGCTCCGAGTCTAAAATTGTTGAGACAAGAAAGACGATTTTGAGATTAAATCATTAATATAACTCCGAGTCTAAACTCGTTGAGACAAGAAAGCTCATTCAGAGGCTAAATCATAAATATAACTCTGAGACTGAAGCTTGTTGAGTCAAGACGTGGTAATATCCGTCAAAAGCCGATTTAAAGGCCAAATATCTGAAAATAACTCCGAGCCTGAAGCTCGTAGAGTCACTAGACGAGGTAAAACCCATCAAGAGCCAAGAGGCTATTAATCACAAGTCCAATTTTAAAGGGTTTTGGGTTAGTTTGTACCCACTGTATATAAATCTCTCTTGGAATGTGTGATTCCCAATATTGAGTTGTTTTGAATAAACCCACATGTACATATCTCCCTTGGAGGATAAATACCCGAGGTCGACTGATTTTGATCACGCGTATATGAAAAATCTGGACAAATATGACTATTGCCGACTCAATAGTGCAACTACACACTCAATATTCAATAATAAAATATATTTCTTGAGTGTGACTTTGTGCAAGGCACATGTTAAAACCATATCAGGTTCCGCGTAGATAATAAATGGCTCCGGGAACACAACAATTGTGTTGTCTAATGGTACCACTTTGCATATTAAAAATGCACTGATATCCGGTAGATGAAACAAGAATCTACTGAGTTTTAAAGATGTGAGATGCAATGGGTATCATTTAGAGACCCTGGTTGAAAATACCGTGGAGTGTCTATGCGTCACATCATATGTCATGGACAAAAGAATTTTTCATGAGAAGTTCGAAGCGACAGCTTCTGGACTGTATTGTGTCCAAATTCGAGCTTTCGAATCTTACGCCACTATGTCATGAAAACTTGTTAATCCCGATATACACGGGTTATGGCATGATCAACTGGGTCACCCAGGAACGACTATGATGCATAGGATTGTACAAAACACTAAAGGACATCCATTAAAAGATACAAAAATCTCGATGTCCAATGAATATTTTTGTGAATCATGTTCACAAGGAAGGCTCATTATAAAACCTTCCACTGAAAAATGTCGTTTATGAATCAACATTGTTTTTACAACGTATTAATGGTGATATTTTTGGACCAATACACCTTGCAAGTGGGCCATTTAGATATTATATGGTTTTGGTGGACGCATCTTGTAGATGGTGCCACGTATGCATATTATCTACGCGAAATGTTGCATTTGCGCATTTGCTAGCACAAATTATTAAACTCCGAGCACATTTCTCTGATTATCCTATGAAAAATGTAAGGATGGATAATACCGGAGAATTTACATCAAAAAAATTTGATGAGTATTGTGCAGCGCTGACAATAAATGTCGAGCACCCAGTAGCATACGTTTACACTCAAAATGGATTGGCGGAATCTCTGATTAAAAGTGTCCAAATAATTGTTCGTACATTGCTCATGAGATCTAAATTCACTAGTGCAACATGGGGCCATGCAGTATTACATGCATCAGCGCTGATTAAATTGCGCCCCATTGTTTATCATATGCATTCCCCAATGCAATTGGCATTAGGCTTTGAGCCCGATATTTCGCACCTATGCACGTTTGGTTGCGTTGTGCAAGTGTCAATTCCTCCTTTTCAGAGGACTAAAATGGGTCCCCAACGCCGACTTGGCTACGTTGGGTTTGATTCACCGTCAATTATTAAGTTCTTGGAACCAATGACGGGTGATTTATTTACCGCTAGATTTGTGGATTGTCACTTTGCTGAGACATTATTTATACCAATTGGTAAGGATATTCAGAATATCCGTGATAATGATAAACATAAACCAATCGAGAGTCTTACATGGTGTGAGCAACATTTATCTCATCTAGACCCACGTACCTATGAATGTGAAAATGAGATCCATAGAATCATTCATTTTCAAAATATTGCCAATAGACTCCCTGATGCATTTAATGATGCAAGTAAAATCACGAAATCTTATATTCCAGCTGTGAATGTTCCAGCTGGGATCGCTTTTCTTGAAGAACATGCGAAAATGAATGATGATCCCCCACGACAAAAATGGGGTAGACCTATTGGATCTAAGCACGTTGTTCTTAGAAAAAGAAAGGGAAAATTTTATGAACCCTCGAACCAAGTGGTTCATAGTGAGAATGCTCCAGATGAATCTGTTGAGTCTGATATCGAAAAAGTGTTATCAAATCCCAGGAATACCGAGAATCCCATAAGTTATTGCAATGAAATATGGGATAGAAATGAGATAATCATCGATAATATTTTTGCATTCTCAATCGCACAAGAAATTATGTACGATGATTATGATAGTGAACCACATTCCATAATGGAACGTCGCCAAATAAATGATTGGCCTAAATGGGAAGCAATAAAATCTGAATTGGCTTCCTAAGAAAAACGGAAAGTATTTGGACAAATTGTTCAAACTCCGGATAATGTAAAGCCCGTTGGGTATAAATGGGTATTTGTCCGTAAGAGAAATGAGAACAACGAAATTGTATGATATAAGCCCGCCTTATTGCTCAAGGCTTCTCCCAGCGACCTGGGATTGATTATCCGTATTCACTAGTGATGGATGCGATCACTTTCCGTTTTCTTATCAATATGGTCGTCCAAGAGGGACTGGACCTGCGTCTAATGGACATTGTAACGGCCTATCTATATATATGGTTCACTAGATTATGATATTTATATGAAAATTTATGATGGATTTAAAATGCCAAACTCTGGCGCTTCTCGTGAACTGCACTCAATCAAATTACAAATATCATTGTATGGTCTAAAGCAATCCGGTCTCATCTGGTATTATAGATTGAGTGAACAAGGTTATAAAAATGATCCCATTTTCCCATGCGTTTTTATAAAAAGACCAGAAACCAAATTTGCTATTATCGCGGTTTATGTAGATGACATGAACCTCATTGGCACTCCTGAAGAGTTGACCAATGCTGCTGAATATTTAAAGAACGAGTTTGAGATAGAGGACCTTGGAAAAACCAAACTCTGTCTTGGTATTGAGCATGAGCATAAAAATAACGACATACTTATACACCAATCTGCATATACTAAACGATTGATCAGAAAGTTTAATATAGAAAATTCTAATTCGTTGAGCACCCCTATGGTTGTGCTCAATTTAGATCCTAAAAAGGATCGATTACGACATAAAGAATTTGATGAAGAGATACTTGGCCCTGAAGTGCCGTATCTCAATTCTATCGGAGCGTTAATGTATCTAGCTGCACACGACCTGATATCGCTTTTGTGGTAAATGTGCTTGCGCGATACAGTTCTGAGCCTACACGGAGACACTGAAATGGTGTTAAACTTATTTTTCGATATCTCCGTGGCACTGCAGATTTGGATTATTTTATTTGAATAATGCAACTAACCAAGGGTTAGTTGGTTATACCGATGCGGGATATAGAGCTGATCCACACAAAGCTCACTCACATACTGGATATTTGTTTTGTTATAATGGTGCAGAAATATTTTGGCGATCTACCAAACAGACATTGGTTGCAACCTCCTCAAATTATTTTGAAATAATAGCCCTTGATGAGGCAGGGAGAGAATGTGTTTGGCTACAATCGGTTATTTAGCATATACGAAACTTCTGCGAATTACAACAAGTTACAAACTCACCCACTATCATTTATGAAGACAATGTTGCTTGCATAGCACAGACAAGAGGCGGATACATAAAAGGTGATAGGACGAAGCATATATCACCAAAGTTCTTCCATACACATGAGCTTCAGAAGAATGGAGAGATTGATGTTCGACAAATTCGCTCATGTGGCAATCTTGCTGATTTGTTTACAAAGTCCTTGCCGACTTCTATATTTGAGAAGTTGGTATTCGCTATTGGAATGAGAAGAGCCAATGTGAATCGAGATTGACGACCCATTTCGAAGACTATATTGCTCATTTCAGGGGGAGCAATGGTGCTCTGCACTCTTTTTCCTTATGACTAGTTTTGTCCCATTGGGTTTTTCAACACAGGTTTTTAACAAGGTAGCTTATGCACACAGCTTGAATTTGATTTAGTCCAATGGGGAGTATGGTAATATTATCTAATAACTTAGCTTGTGGACTAAGTCTCCAAAAACCACGTATCTCTTTTCTATGTATCCTAAGCATGACAATACTTATTCCCCATCTTGTACAAATAATTTCCTATGGCAGAAAGAAATACGATACAAATTTCTTTCGGCATCTTTCTTATCATACTTTCAATTTTATTACAGTAGCAAATTATCTTTCAATTTCTACAACACACACTAGTGCATACTATGCAAGGATATTTTATTCTTATAATATTCTAGGCTACTTATTAATTAGGGGTGATTACAAATAAGCCCATCAACGGGTACTTATTCATAAAGAGTTTCAGACAAAAATCTCCTTTACCAATAAGTCCACACATGGTCCAGATTTTTGTAAAGGACTAACATAACCCCTCATACTTTAATATGCTCCAATTTTATCCTTAACTTAATTTAACTTCAATTTGACCCCAAATTTCACAAATTATTCAATTTTGACCCCAAATTTCACAAATTATTCAATTTTGACCCAATTTTTTTTTTTTTTTTAAATTTGTTTTTTTAAATTTTTTTTTTCCCGCCGAATTCAAAAATTCAAAAAGTTAACGCCAGAATCCGGCAAAAATCCGGAAGAAAAAAAAATAAAAAAAAATTGAAAAGTCAACGCCGGAATCCGGCGGGAAAAAAATAATTTTGAAATTTTTTTTTTTGAAAAAAAAAAGTTTTGGATCAAAATTGAATAATTTGTGAAATTTGGGGTAAAATTGAAGTTAAATTAAATTAATGATGAAATTGGAGCATATTAAAGTATGAGGGGTTATTTTAGTCCTTTACAAAAATCTGGACCATGTGTGGACTTATTGGTAAATGAGTTTTTTCTCTGGATCTCTTTATGAATAAGTACCCATTGATGAGCTTATTTGTAAAGACCCCTATATTTTATTCTATAACAGAAAAAAATTAATAAATATAAATTTAAATTATTTACTCTAAATAAATTAATTTATCACTCTTGAATATAAGTTTAATGATGAATAAATTTATTAAAATACACTTTTAAAAGATGATAATATTATAATTATCCACGAAATAATTAAAAATAGAAATATTAGAAAACCCGGTCGAATTCCGGTTGAACCGGTCCAACCGTAACCCAGTGAGCTAACTGATTCTATGTCCGGTCCCGTTTTCAAAACATTTCTATCAAATAATCCCATTTTTCAATAACATGTTTCTTATTTTTGTCTAACTAATCTCCATTGTTTGTGTGTGGGTGTATCTTATATTGGATTCAATCTTCTAAATTTTGTTCCTGCGTAACAATTATTAAATATTTTTCTACATATCATATTGGATTCAAATTTCTAATTATTTTTTCATGCGTAAATAATTAGAAAATTCATAATACATATCTTATTTAATTTATTATATTGCATTCAATTATCTAATTAGTTTTTCTTAATCTTTTATTAATAATTCAATTTTTAATGTTGTATTTTCGATATAAACTAGTACTTCACTTGTGCGTTGCACGGGATGAGTTTTAAAATGAAAAATGCATAATATATATAATCAACGGTCTCGTTGTATAAATCGAATTCAAGTAAAATGGAATCAAAATGAAACTAAAAAAATATATATAATTTATCTTTTGTTACAAAATTGTAACAGATGAAATTCAATTTAATATTACATAAAATAATAAGCAACCCGCCAAACCTGAAACTAAACGACATAATTAACAGCAAACGGTACAAATATTCCCTGTAATAAAATCGAATACATCATGTGAATCTTATGTAAAATAACTGACATTAGCAATGAAAATGTAGCGGATAACTCAAGCAAAACAATCTGCAATTTAGTCATTTAAATGTAATACAAATACTAATACTAATACTAACACATATACTGACACTAATATTAACATTGATACTGATACTGATATTGACACTAATACTGATACGAATACTAATGATATTAATACTAATACTGATACTGATACTGATACTGATACTGATACTAGTATTGATATTAATACTAATACGAATACTAATACTAAAAATAATACTAATATTAATTATAATGCTAAAATTAATCATAATTATAATCTTAATGTTAATATATTAATATTAATTCTAATTCTAATCATATTCCGAATACTAAATAATATTCCTAATATTAGTATTTCTCATAATACTAATATTATTATTATTATTATTATTATTATTATTATTATTATTATTATTATTATTATTATTATTATTATTATTATTATTATTATTATTATTATTATTATTATTATTATTATTATTATTATTATTATTATTATTATTATTATTATTATTATTATTATTATTATTATTATTATTATTATTATTATTATTATTATTATTATTATTATTATTATTATTATTATTATTATTATTATTATTATTATTATTATTATTATTATTATTATTATTATTATTATTATTATTATTATTATTATTATTATTATTATTATTATTATTATTATTATTATTATTATTATTATTATTATTATTATTATTATTATTATTATTATTATTATTATTATTATTATTATTATTATTATTATTATTACTACTACTACTACTAATAATAATACTACTACTACTACTAATACTAATAATAATGATAATAATATTATTACTACTACTACTATTACTAATAATAATACTACTAATACTACTACTACTACTACTACTG